>JAPPVO010000036.1:16615442-16662266 GCA_030407325.1 Camellia japonica | reverse complement strand
ACTCTGAAATGAAGCCAAATGCAAGTATGCATACATGCTACATTGTGAGCCAAAGACAAAGGCAAGGAAGGGGCCAAGGGGAGAGGGGTGTCCCTCCCCTATTCATGACTTCAAAATTCCTTCCTCACCACTGAAAACCCATTGGTTTTCAGTGGTGAGAAGACCAAGAACACCAAGTTAAACAAAGCTTAAAAAAAGGCACTAAAATGACCAAAACAAGGCCTAAAAGGGTGAGTTGGTACCCAAACCACAAAACACCCTTAATGAATGTTCTTAAGCATTGAAAATGTAAGCCTTTTTTATGTTGAACACAAAGCCAAAAACACAAAGCAAGATGGGTAGAAAGCTAGTGCAAGTTTGGGGAAACTAAAGCAACATGCTTACCTTGAAGACTCCTTGAAGAACAAATGATGTAGCCCTCCTCTAATGATCAAAACCAGTCCAAAACCACCACAAACAACCCTCCAAGTCCCTCAATCTCGGAGCTAGGTGTAATAGTGTGTGTAATGGTGTAAAAGTAAGATAAAACACACTATTTAGATCTAAAACACCCACACAAGGATGAGAGAGATGGAAAATATAGAGAGAGGAAGTGTATCTCAGATATAGAGATGTATGAGCTCTGGTTTTTATCTCTCAAATGGCCAACCCTTGACAAAGGAGATGGATGGTGCTTAAATAGGCAAAAGAAAGCTATATAACTTAATGGCTAAGCAAAAGGAAAAGGGTCAAAGGGGCAAAGAGGTGCAAGGCTTCTAGAGGAAGCTAAAACAGCTGGCCAAGCTTCTCCAAGAAGCTTGGCCAAACGTTCAAGCTCCTAGAAGAGAGAGGAGGTCAAAGGAACCAAAGGGGTCACTCCTGTGCACGGGATGAGTGATGGTGCATTCCAGCTGGCACTGCTGGCATGCACCATGCCTCAGGGTGCAAAGCGTGCACACCGGCCAGCCAAAGAGATCATCGGCACAAAAAAGTGTCGGTCGGCAGAATATAATGCCGACCGGCCAAATATTTTGACAAAACAGTGCCGGCGGCACACAAATGTAGCCGTGATGGTAGGGAAGGGCCGGTGGTGTGTGGGGATGCCTCAAAAGGCATTCTCTGCCCCTCAAGGCAAAACACAAGTGTTTGGTGCAAAACCAGACACAAACAGTCAAGTTCGGGGATCCTGAGGCAAGGCGCGTAGCCGAGAACTCCGGGAACTCCAAACGAACACGAACATGGATAATCACCGAGTGTTCAAACGGTGACGTCCAAGTCTTGAGGACGGTCAAAAATGGGGTGTCTACACGCACATTCGAGACTCTGATTTCAAGCGCTTTGTGTGGAGAAATATCATAACACAATTCGGCATTCCAAGAGCTCTTATCTCAGACAACAGCACCCAGTTTGATTGTGGCGTCTACCGGGAGCTATGCAGCAAATATGGTATTCGGCCCTACTTTTCGATGCCGGCTTACCCACAAAGCAATGGTCAAGCCGAAGCCTCTAATAAAACCATCTTGGATGGCATCAAGAAGAGGCTGGAGAGTGCTAAAGGCAAATGGGTCGAAGAATTGCCAAGTGTATTGTGGGCTCATAGAACTACGCCGAGGCGATCTACTGGAGAAACGCCGTTTGCTCTATGCTTTGGAACCCAAGCGATCTTACCCCTGGAGATCGGCCACCCAACCCTGAAAACTAAAGTTTTTGATTTGGGCGGAAATGACATGATGCTTGTCTTAGATTTAGTTCCGATTAAAGAACGAAGAGAACGTGCCCTTGCATCCGTGGAGCGGTATCAACAGCAGCTTGCTAAGTCATATAATCAACGTGTTCAGCTACGCCGTTACACACCATGAGAGTTGGTCCTAAAGAAGGTACTTCCAGTTGCCAAGAAACCGGCGGATGGAAAACTGGGTCCTAACTGGGATGGCCCCTATCAGATTGATTCAATCGCAGGAGTAGGGGCATATCGGCTCAAAGACATGTCAGGAAGGAGTCTGTCATGGCCTTGAATTCACGCATTTGCGCAAATTTTATCATTAACCCGACTTGTGGAACATGATGCTTGTTTTGATTCGCCATGTACAACTCATTTTCTGTAATGCAAAGATCCCTATTCGCTAGTTCAAAGGTGTTCCGATAAAAGCCTCCGGATTCGGAGCGCCCTTCGTGGATATCACGATTGGCCAAATAAGGTCTTCGGATTCGGAGCGCCCTTCGTGGATATCACGATTGGCCGATTAAGCCCCCGGATTCGGAGCGCCCTTCGTGGATATCACGACTGGCTAAATAAAGTCTCTGGATTCGGAGCGCCCTTCATGGATATCACGATTGGCCGATAAAGTCTCCGGATTCGGAGCGCCCTTCATGGATATCACGATTGGCCGATTAAGCCTCCGGATTCGGAGGACCTTCGTGGATATCACGGCTGGCCAAATAAAGTCTCCGGATTCGGAGCGCCCTTCGTGGATATCACGATTGGCCGATTAAGCCTCCGGATTCGGAGCGCCCTTCGTGGATATCACGATTGGCCGATAAAGTCTCTGGATTCGAAGCGCCCTTCGTGGATATCACGATTGGCCGATTAAGCCTCCGGATTCGGAGCGCCCTTCGTGGATATCACGATTGGCTGATTAAGCCTCCGGATTCGGAGCGCCCTTCGTAGATATCACGATTGGCCAAATAAAGTCTCTGGATTCGGAGCCCCATCAACGCACGACGTCTTTGGGCCGATTCAGCCTTCGGATTTGGAGCGCCCTTCATGGATATTCGGGCCGTGCGTAACATGGTTATATACCAAAGTATGTGAACATTCGTAGTGATGTTTATACAACGAAACACAAAACACATTTATTCAAACATTCATGCAATAAAGAGTAAAACGCGCCAACATATGTATGCCGAGTAATTGCAATAAAGAGAAACGCGCCAACATATGTATGCCGAGTAAAAATTAAAAAGAAAACACGACATTTTATTCAATCAGACAATGATTGCATTGTTTTTAACGCAATCTGCGTTTCCAGCATCACAATTAGTGTTTATGTCCGGCGTCTCCTTCATCGTCGTTCTTTTCTACTTCAAAAGCGGGAAAGGGCAAATGCTCACGATAGTCCGGCAACAACGCCGAATCGACACCCTCTACTAGAAGAGCCTCCACGGCCTCAAGTGCCGCGATCCAACCGTGCTTAAAGCCCCGATTCTCGCATCGGCAGACCTCCTTTGCAAGTTTCTCTTTCGTTTTGTCGATCCCAACTTTCCGGCCAGCATGGAAGCCTTGCTCATAACCCTTGGCCCTCGCAGTTTCTACGGTGAACATGCTTGCCGTATCTCGGTCGACGATGGCATGACTCATAGCCGTTGGGTCACCCTCTCGTCCACATCGGGTTAGATTGACCCGCCGCATGCGGCTCGGCGGCTTTAGCCTTCCTAAGCTCCCTAAGCTCACACTCGGCATTCTCTTTACGAGCCTCCGAACTGCGGATCCGTTCGGCCGTTTTCTCCATCTCTCGCCGCAAGGCGCGTAGGCGCATGCCGACTTCGTAGGTGGTGTACAGCCCCTTCACCGTCCCATGGATACCTTCTCGAAACACTTCAAAATCTTGTTGTCCAACCATCGATTATTGGACTTCCGGTGGAAAGATTTGTCGAGCGAACTCGACCGCTACACCCGGGTCATTAACGATGGAATCTGCCTCAGTCATCGGTTTATTCCCCATGAACACTGCAAAACTCAATGGTTGTGGCATTGCGTTTGGCCTGTTCCTCGGTCGTGGTCGCGGGGAGCTTCCCCTTTGCTGCTTCTCTCTTCGAGGTGATTTGCTTCGGCGGCTTGGAGGTTGACGTTTTTCCCTTTCCTTGGACGTCCTTCCTCTCGCGCGCGTAGGCTCGCTGCTGCGATTCATTGCAGTGTCTAGCTCAGCCAGCGCTTGTCCTTCTCCTCTATTTTTGAAAAACAGTCTGTTTGACATTTTCCCTCACCCCAAGCTGGTTCAAATCGAGCATGAATAAAAATAAATGGACTCGCTGGTGTGAACTCACCCCATTTATTCGTATGTATGCAACGCCCCCGAGGCGATGTCATGAAACGTGCCTCATTTCTTAGTCGCCAACACCCTTGATCGTTTATGATAGGATGGAGGCTCATCGAGTCTATTTGTGCATTCATTGACTTGTACAAACTTGGCTTCTCAGCCATCGTGCATTGCGATGCTCGGTTGGTGGCCCGAGAGTCGAGTACCACACTCCTTTGAGATTGAGAAATGATAAGGAGGGTGGTTGTACACACATACCCTGCAAATACCTTGCTTTGCCCCTGTTGTACTTTGTTTGCAACAAAATTGGAGTGTGCAGGAGCAAGTGGCCGACCGGCCAGAGCAATTGGCAGACCGGCTAGTGGAAGTGGCCTACTAGCCACTTTAAGTGGCTGACAGTTCTCAGGCTCAGAGTTGGTCCGAAGTTATTCTGGTTCTGGAGTAGAAGCAGCCTGGAGATTGGTTCGGTGTTCAGGAATCAAGGCGAATGCAAACAGAGGCAATTGACGGCATAGCGATGGATTTCTGGGAGGAAGCCAACCGAGCATGCATGTCCCTCATCCTCAAGGCCATTTAATTGCTTTTGTTAACTTATAATAAGTTAGCTATTTCATTCATGCAAGTGTTGTAATTAAGTAGTTAATGTCTTTAATTAAATCGTTTTGTAATAATCAATTAGCTTAGAATAGTTAGTTGATTTATGCCAATTGTTGTAATAATTAGTTAACTAGAATAGTTAATTAGTTGGTTTGTAATAGTTAGCTTAATTAGCGTAGATAGTTAGCTTATTCATTCGGACCCTCCTTCGCAAGGGCGTATTGTTGTAATAAGCGTGCGTGTGTGTGTGAATGTCTTCCAACCCCACGTCTTTCTCCCTTTTATTTATCCACTTTCGGTGGTTAGATTAGGGCATATTTCGATTAGCATACCTTATGCTTGCATGTTTGCATCATTCATTTGTATTGCATGCACCGGGCTCGGCGCATCATTCAAACTGCATTGTATTTCAATACCTATTTGAATACATGTATCAATTGTTGCATTCATATGCCATCTTAGATAGCCGAGCCCATTTAGTTACATTTTGCATGAGTTGCATTAGGCATTTCGTATAGCTAGAATCATGCATTGATTTCTAGCTAATTTTTTGTTTTGGCTCGGAGTACACTGTAAGTGTTTACGCTTTAGCATCCTTGCATGCGTGTAAGTGATTGCCATGTTAGCATGCTTAGCATGCTTGCCATGAGGCCATTTGCTTAATTGCTAAATTGCATGAATGCCTGTTGATGAAGGCTTCATTACTTGAATTGGAACAATTCATCAAAATGTGAATTTTAAAGCCCACTTGGTTGTGGCAAATCATGTTTTCTAAGCCCACTTGAGGGTGACAAATCCGCACTTTAGCCTACTTGAGGGTAGCAACTTCAAACCATTTTCGAAAAACAAACATGAGATGTTTTGTTCCAACTTAGGCGATCTAGTCTATACTTGTGTGTTGTGCGCATCACATAGTAAGATAGCTAAATAAACCGGAATAAGAACACATATGTTTTCAAAACTACATATCATGTTAGTTGAGGCCGATCTTTGATCGGGCGAGCGGGGGTGCTCATTTCAAGACCTTTCTCTCTCGTACCCAAGTTCCCAAGCCGAGGAAACTTTGGTGATGACGGACACGTGGCCTTAGGCACGAGTCAGGGTTTCCTAAATTTTCCAAAATAAAATATTTAGGTGGTGACTCTGAAATCTGGCAAAGCAGTCCATGTTTGGCGCTTTTTTATTCAAAATTGATTTTTCAAAACCAATTGCCGGATTTGGACTCTTTGGTGATTTATCAATCTTACATTGCACTTTGTGAGATTAGATTTAGAACTGTGATAGGAGTTCGAACTGTAGTAGCTAGAACCCAATTTGCACCCTCTTCGAAAGGGGGCGCGCGGAGCGAGTTCGGACAGTCCACAAGATGACCTCCCTCTCATGTTTAGATGTTAGAAAAATTTTATAGCAAAATTTTTCCTTTCTCTGCACGATTCTCTCTCTCTCGTACAAATTTCTTAACCTTAGCCTATACACTCTTAACCAAACCTCTTCATCTTTGAGCTGAGGTATCCTTGAGCCTTGTTTGAGCTCTTGAGGGTGTGTTTTCTTTGTTTTATTGCTTGGAATTGGTTCTTCTCTTCAAGAGGTATAAAGCTTTGCCTCTTTACTTGTTGTATTCACTCTTTTTCTTACTATTTTTCAACTATTTTTGGGCTGTAAAAACTCCGTATTTTTGGGCTGAAGATTGGGTTTTAAGGCCAATAAAGGTTGAGGGGTGGTTCACCATTCTTTACATCTTGCTTTCAAGGCTTTTACCCTTGTGTTTCCCACCTTTACACTATCTTTTTTTGATCTTTTAAACACTGATTTTTAGAGTTATTTCAGCGGCTAAAATCATGTTTTGAAGTCCAAAATTAGAGGGGTTAGCCTCCCCTCCTTGTGTTTTGCTTACTAGCCTAGCATGATCCATGTTTTAGCTTATTGTTCTAGCAATTTTTGTCTTAATTCTAGCATGTTTTAGGACTATTTTTAGACTATTTTAGGACTGTGTTTAAGTGTTTGTTGCATTTGACCTTTGCTTTGCATGCTTGTAGTGTAATTGTCCTCATAAGTTTGGTGTTTTAGGCCTTAGACACCGTCTTATTTAAGTTGATAGTGTTTATTTATGACTTTCCATACTTGTGATCACTCTTAATCACCTCTGCAACCTCTCTCCTTTCTTCGCTTTTGTTTTGCTTTGAAAGTGGTTTCAAACTACTTGTTTGTTTAAGCATGAGATTGAGATGTCATGCTTAATGATTTAATACCTTTGGGGTTCATTACCAACGGTATGATGTCTCTTTCCATGCCAAAAGCAACTTTTGGTTTGAGCCCTCTTTCCATTAGAGGACTTAAATTCACCTTTTGGACTTAATTGACTAAAGAATGGATGGTAATCTAAAATGAAGTAATAAAATTGAGGCTAAAAAAGGTGCAAGATAACAACTTGTTTAGGTTCAATTGCACGTTAATTGACTCTTGAGTCTTGAGTTGTTTCATATTCGTTAGTGATGAAAACGATTTAAGATTCATTGTCAATTACTTCCCTTGATCTTTCATGATAAGGAGGAGGTTTTGAGAGTCTTATTTTATTGCATTTATTGAACTTGCACACTTTGGTTCATAGGCCATCATGCAATGAAATTGCATAGATTGATGGTTTGTGAATAAAAATTACTGCTCATTTGAGCTGTTCAAATGATAAGGAGGAGTAAATTGTACAAACAAACCCTTGAGAATACATTGTCTCTGCTTTATTTACTCTCTATTATAGCAGGGAAGCCCAGTCATCAGTGGTCGGCAGGCCACTATTGGTGGTCGGTAGGCCATCATCAGTGGACGGCAGGCCCTCTGCCGACCACCAGTGTAAAATCCAACAATGTCCTTCTGAAGCAGAACCGAGTTAGTTTGGACGAGGAAATCAGTGCAAATGCTCTACTGTGTAACAGAGGCATTCAGCAGCAGAAACAGTGGCTTTTTCGGGTGGAAACCGTGCATGCACGAGCATTCCCTGTTTCCCGGGACGGAATATTTAGAATAGCTAGTTTAGCACTTCTTTCATGTCGTATTCATTAGCTTGTTTTGATTGTAATCGTAATTAATTAGTTAGTTCAATTAGTTAATTAATTCGGTTTATAATAATTAGTTAAGCAGTTTAGCTAATTATTCATTTGTTGTTGTAATAGTTAATCAATTAGCTTTAATTAATTAGCTAGTTAGTTCATTCGGACTCTCCTACATGAGAGTGTAATGTTGTAATAATGTGTATGTCTTTTAACCCCACGTCTTTCTCCCTTTTATTTACTAGCTTACGATGGTTTGTTTAGGGACATCATGTTTTATTTAGCATTCTCCATGTTTGCATCCACTTGTATTGCATGCATCGGGGCTCGGTTCATCATTCTAACTCATATTGTTAGTTAAACACTTCTTTGAATACATGCTTAAACCGCATGTTATCAAATTGATTCATATGCCATATTAGTAGCCGAGCCTATTAGTTGTATTTTTGCATGCGTTGCATTAGTCATATTGCATAGTTAGGAATCATGTATTTTTCTAACTCTTTTGTTTATTTTGGCTTGGAGTACTAGGTGAGCCTTTACTTGTTTTAGCATATTGCATGTTGTTGTTGCCATGTTTAGCATGGTTGCCATGTCTATAACTGCTTGAATGCCTGTGGATGAAAGCTAATTGCTTGAATTGTAATAATTTGAGTAATTTTTATATGCGATCACTTTTTCAAGTGGTACATATTCGAAACAATTTTTAAAACAAACATGAATCAAGTATTCCAATTCTTGCAAGTTAGTCTATACTTGTGTGTCTGCGCATCACATAGTAATGCTAGCCTAATAAACTGAAACAAGAGCATATAATGTAGATAAGATTCATATCATGATTAATAGAGGCCGATCTTTGATCAGGCGAGCGGGGGTGCTCAATTCATGACCTTCTCCTCTCATACCTAAGTTCCCGAGCCGAGACAATCTTGGTGATGATAGACACGTGGCCTTTGACACAAGTCATGGGTTTCCTAAATTTTTTCAAAAAAATATTTAGGTGACAACTCTGTATCTGGAAAATCAGTCCATTTTTGACAATTTGATTCAAAATCAATTTTCCAAAAGATTTACCAGATTGGGACTCTTTGGTGTTTATCTATTTTACATTGCACTTGTGAAATCAGATTCAGAACTGCGGGAGTCCGATATTGTAGGGCTTATTCGTCTTCCGAAAAGAGGGCTCGAAAAAGTCGAGCTATAATGACTCCACCTCTTGACCCACTGGCGCCACCATCACCTTCTTTGCAAGCAAACCCATTGCGATCCTCCTCTGTCTTCTCCTTCTCTTCTTGTCTCTTCCTCCTCCTTCTCTCTTTCTTCTTTTATCTCATTTTTCTGTCTGTTTGAGAGATCAAACAGAGGGGGAAGAGAAAAGGAAAAGAAAAAAAAGCCCAAAATAACATCATTTTGGGTAGTCGAGCCATTTGGACCAATAATGTTTCGAGCTACGAAACATTATTGTTTTTTTTTTTTTTTTTTTTGGGTTTCATCCTTCCTTGGGCATTTTGAAGACAAACAGGCCCCAAAAGTTTGAGGGAGATGACTAGAAGACGAATACGGCAAACCAGCGAATGATGAAAGGGAGACGGCGGTGAGCGGAGTCTGACGTCTCATCTGCAAGAGAGTCCCAAAATGTTTCACGTTCTATATATATTTATATATATGTATCAAGTTCTATATATATATATATATATATTTTGGTATGTGTTCTGAGTATTTTTTTAAATGTTAATTATTGTTTCATTAAAAAGAGAAAATCCAAGATTCAAAGCATCTAATGATCAATGAGGTAGATTCTAGAGAGAGCAAACAAAAGCTATGCTACAACCTACAGATGAACAAAAGAGAATGATGAAAATTGTTCATCATGCTGAATAGAACAGCAACAATCAAATTCAGTTTTTCACAATCTAACCCAACCACCTCGACCATTAATTTCTGGCAATACCATCCCCATTATTTCCTGATCTAATTTTTTTCCCTGCATATTACACGAGCAAGAAACAAATCAACGATCACCAGATTCAGATAGGTATTGCAGTAAAACAAATCTGTAAATCACAAAAAAATTACCAACTCATATTAACATATTTAATAATCGAACGTTTATCTTCCTGACATCTTTGCACACCTGTTTAAGAATCAAAGGTTTTGGGGCTTTTGGGATTTAGGTGTGTGTAGCTCGGCGTTTTTGCGCCCCCTTTCGGAAGGTTCGAAAAGAAGCCCTACAGTTTGGACTCATGTGGTTCTAAATCTAATTTCATAAGTGCAATATGAAACTGATAAATACCAAAGAGTCCAAATTCGGCAAATCGTGGTTTGAGGAGTAGTTCCGGGGGACTGAGCCAGAGACAGTAGAGGAGATAGCGCAGTACGCTCGGGGTTTTCTGATGTTCCTCCTTGATACCACCCTGTTTGCAAACAGGGTGAACACCGTAGGGTTATACTTGCTGAGTGCACTGGTGGTCCTTTCCCGAGTGAGTTTCTATGATTGGGGTGGGGCCGGCCTCACCACTCTATACGGTTATATGAGCACGACCTCCCGTGGGAGTGGACACTTGATCGGAGGCTACTGGCGAGCCTGAGAGGTACACATCTTAGTTCCCTTTTCACACTTTGCATTTCCTGTTCAACATTTCTTGCTTTACATCTGTTCAACACATGTACTTTCTGCTTTGCATTTTCTATATCTGTTCATGCATTGTATGCTTTCTGCTTTGCATTTTCTATATCTGTTCAAATTGTATTCATTACATATCACTGTGCTTTCTCCACAACTATGGGTGTATGTATACTTGCCGACTCTTGCCCCAGAGCCTGTGTTATGCTACTACAGTTCGGACTCAATGTCACGGTTCTGAATCTAATCCCGCAAAGTACAATGCGAGACCGATAAATCACCAAAGAGTCCAAATCCGGCAAATCGTTTTAGAAAACTAATTTTTAAGAAAGAAGTGCCAAACATGGACTGCTTTGCTAGATACAAAGTCGCCACCTAAATATTTATTTTGGGGGAATTTAAGAAATCCTGACTCCTCGCTTAAGGCCACGTGTCCGTCATCACCAAAGTTGCCTCGGCTCGGGAACTTGGGTACGATTGGGGAAGATCATCTATGAGCACCCCCGCTCGCCCGATCAAAGATCGGCCACTACTAAACATGATATCTTGTTTTTGAAAACACATGCGTTCTTATTCCGATTAGTTAGCTAGAATTACTATGTGATGCGCACAACACACAAGTATAGACTAGATCGCCTAATTTGGAACAAAGCATCGCATATCCGTTTGTTTGGAAATGTTTTGAAGTTTGCTACTCGCGAGTAGGCTAAAACACGGATTCCAATGAATCGTTCCAATTCAAGTAATCCAACATTCACCCACAGGCATTCAGGCAGTTATATCACATAAGTAATTAGTCTCATGGAAAACATGCTGTCATGTTAACACTCACATACATGCAAGATGCTAAAGCATAAACACTCATTGTGTACTCCGAGCCAAAACAAGAAACTAGTTAGAAATCATGCATGATCCTAGTTCATGTTAAAATGGCTAATGCATCGCATGCAAAGTGCAACTAGAATAGGCTCGGCTAATCTAAGATGGCATATGAGATGTGACAATTCGATACATGCATTCAACTTGGAATTGAAATACAATGCAGTTAGTATGATGCGCCGAGTCCGGTGCATGCTATACAGATGAATGGATGCAAACATGCATAGCATAAGGATGCTAAACGGAATAGGCCCTAAAACTAACCATCGTAAGCGGTTAAGTAAAAGGAGAGAAAGACGTAGGGTTGGAAGACTGCATCACACACACGCACGCTTATTACACAATTGCGCCCTCTCGACGGGGGACCGAAAGAATAATACAAATCAATCTAATTAACTAACTAACAAGCTAATTAATTAATTACACAACCAAATCAAAATAAATAACTATTCTAAGTTATTAAAACACTGAAATGGCCTCGAGATGAGGGATGAATGCATGCTCGGACGGCTTTGCTCGGAAATCCATCGCCATGCCTCATGTTGCCTCTATTTGCACTGTTTTGTTCCCCTAAAGACTGAACAAGTCTCTGTGATGCTCCAAAACCAGTTCATGGACACTGTGAGAGATCATCGGCTAAATGGTATAGCCATCGGCCAAGGTAAAGGTGCCATCGACCAACAATAAGGCTCTCGGCCAACAATACTTAGCCGATCGGCACTGTAGATAGCCGATTGGCCATCTTTTCCTGCAGAATGTTCTTTTGCTGTAGCAGAGGATGTGGGGGAGTGGATTGGAAATACTCTTCGGATCCTAGAAGACGCCAATGATCCTCAGCTAGTCACCTGCAAAGATGCAAAGACTCCGGTCGGGGGTGCCGGAATTAGCACTCCGACGGACAAGTCAGTTCTTCTACTCAAGAAAGCTTGTTCACTAAGTTTTTAGAAGTGATTCTTACATACCTTTTCTAGTTCGTTGCCACTATATTTATACTTGTTTCTTATGATCCTTGGGGCCAGAGCCTACTTTTTCAATCATTATTTTTTCATTATTCGGCTCTAGGGATCCTTCCCTATTCGGCCTATTTAAGGTGTTCGGCCCCTTGTCTATGCGGGATGTATGCCGGCTAGCGTCTAGCTTCTAAAATATACCTCCTTTATCCTTGCCATTTATTCGGCACCACAATTGCCCTCCGAACTCCCTGTTGACGGCAGTCAATCGGCGTGTTTGGTTCAGAATTTGAGGAGTTTAGCGTCAGGCGGCTTCGCGCGCCCCAATATATGTCAGGAAGCACGCGCCTTTTGCTCATCATTGCGCTTTCCCGCTCTATTCATGTATATCTCAGCATTTATTGCGATTTGAAACTTTGGTCCTTTCGGATTCATATTTCGTCGATCTTTTTGAGACTTTTGGATTGCCAGTGCATATCCCTCCGTGACTCGCGTCTTCTGCAACTTCTCCCGCCTTCCTTGTCTCATCTGTTCTTCGTAAGTTTTTCTTATCCCTTCTTTGTAATCCTATTTTTCTGTTTGCTATTTTAGCTTCGGCGAATATTAGTTCTTTGCTAGGATGGCCAAACATTTGAAAGACCTCCTTTCTGAGGATCGCATCTCCGGCTTCCGGCAACATTTTTCTATTCCTGACGACGTCCATTTATCCCTTGTAACGGACAATGCTCTCGACATGGAGAGGGAAGATCAGAACACGATCGTATTCCCTCTTTTATCCATTGCGGAGGGCGGGGTTCGTTTCCCCCTACACCCACTCCTTAGGGCCGTTCTCCGGTATTGGGGTTTGATTCCCTCTCAACCCAACGTAAATTTCTTTCGAATCATCATGGGGGTCTTAGAGTTGAACCGACGCCTTAGGATTAACCTTGGGATTCCGGCCATTCGGCATTGTTACGCCTTAGCCAAATCCTCCGGTCGGCTGGGGCGATATTTTCTCAGGGCCAAAGATACCGACCATCACTTGGTGACTATGCTTGCCAGTTCTGGCAAACGGGTTGACGACGTGATGGTCAACGTCCGAGGTAATTGGGAGTTCGCTGAAGGGGAGGATCGCCTGGACCCTGTTCCCAGACATAAGGGCGACCCAGGTTGCCACGCAATGTCCTGTTTGTTGGTCTATCTCTTATTCGGCTCTTTTCTCTGAATCGCTTTTCATCTTCTGCAGGTAATAGGGTGAAGAAAATTCTGACTTCGGTTGACGACGCGGTTCTTGGGGAAATCAAGACTGCACTCAGATATTTCGGCCGTCCAAACGTACAACAGCAGGGGAGAGCCGCCCATATTCTCCTTCGGTACGAACCCACTTACACTACTTTCTTGGCTGCAAATAACATTCCAATTCCAGTCGGCAATCAATAGCTCTCGGCGCTTATCTTCTCCAGCTTCAAAAACCTTAGGCAGATCGGTCTCGTAGCTCCTGATTCGGGGGAAGACGTCGAGTTGACCGTTGAGGTGGTCGCCGATCCGGCGGGGGGTCTACTGAGAGAGTAGTAGAAGGCGACGAGGCCATACGCTCGGCATTCGAGGCCACCGAGCCATCCGCCTCAGGACGAACAGATTTCTCTTCCGGGGATATTTTTGCAAATTTGGGGGATCTACCCGGCGATTTCTTTGAGGGTATGGCGAAGGAAAGCCTAACGCAGATGGCACGTAAAAGAAATGCGGAGCGCATGGCCGCCCGAAAGAAGGTTGAATGTGCCGCATCAAATCCCAACTCGATCAAGCCGTTCGTACCCGTTTCGGAGGAGACAGTGGTTGTTGCGTCCGATACGGAAAAAGAGGGTGGAGAAAAAATCGATGGGAAACGGCCGATTCCGGAGCAAGGCCAAAAGCGCGGTGCCGAGGGGGAAGCGAGTTCAGAAGCTGGCCCTGATAGCAAACGGCCTCGGCTTGAAGAAACGGACGCGGTCGCTCCGTTCGTTATTCAGCCAAAGATCAGGGATATGCCGATTTTATCCGACGCTTCAGCCGTCGAGGATCCGGCCGTGGCTCTGAGCTTGGCGGCTTCGATTTCTCTGCCGGCTGACAACAAAGCCTTCGGTGCGTGCCTGACATTATGGCCGTTGCCCTAACTGCTCAATCGGCACTCCTGGTAGGTCACCTTCATTTCGCTCTTTGTTTGTTAAAGGCGTCTAATCATACCGAATTGTTTTGCAGACGGTCGGAAGGATCACCGACTTGGGTCGCCGCCTGCGTGATGCTCTCGGGAGAATTGACCATTTGCAAACAGAGGTGCAGGGTCAGAAAAGTAGGGCCGAGTTCGAAATTATGAGAGCTGAAATGGAGAGCGCGAGAGCCGAAGCGGAGAAAGAAAGAGAGGCTCGCGTGGCCGAACAGCTTCGTGTTGATGCTGAGGGTAGAGCAGAATGTGAGCGAGGAATCGCTCAAACTTTCCAAGGAAGCACTTGCTGAAGCGGAAGCTCAGTTAGAGGAGCTTAAGGCGGCCCGCGAGAAAGCTGAATCGGAGGCCTTTGAAGCAGGGAGGGGCGCCGCTCTGACAGAATATGTTGAAGAAGTGTCCAAGTTTGAGAATCGCGGGTTCAAACATGGCTGGCTCAAAGCCCTTGCCGCCGCTGAGGTTACATTGGACTTGCCGATTCCTTATGAGCAGGTGGATGTTGAGCCACTTGAATCTGATACCGACGAATGATCTGGGGGCCGTTTACTGAGCAGCCGTCTTTTTGTTTTTGTTTTTCCTTCTTTTGGATAGTGCTTTGTTGGTTCAGGGTAGTTTTCATGTATAAATTGGTTAACATCTGCGCGCAATTTATTGATGAAAATTTCCTTGTAATTTTTGCTCTACCACCACACACTTTGTATAAAAGAGTTCTGTGGTTTAATTTTAATGAAAGAGTTCTGTGTTTGTCAATGCATTTGGTAAAATGGGATTGCATATTGTGGGGAAACCCTGAATTTGGTCCGAGTGATTTTATTTGGAACTCTTCTAAACAAGCCGTATATAGAATATCGTTTATCCAAACTTTAGTTTTCTGCAGATTCAATACATATCCCATCAAAATCACCATTTGCAATTTCACTGCCTGAATCTGCCCTTGCCCCAGGGGGTTCATGATAAGAACTCTGGTTCTGAATCAATTCGTGAGCCGGCTGGGGTAGTTTGGCCGAACACATTGATGAATCTGCCCTTGCCCCAGGGGGTTCATGATAAGAACTCTGGTTCTGAGGAATGCAGAATCAATACATATCCCATCAAAATCACCATTTGCAATTTCACTGCCTACTGATCTTCGGCCCTTAGATTGACGAATCTGCCCTTGCCCCAGGGGGTTCATGATAAGAACTCTGGCTTTGAGTCAATTCGTGAGCCGGCTGGGGTAGTTTGGCCGAGCAGATTGATGAATCTGCCGTCAACTTGGTCGGCGTCAGTCGATTGGGTGTCGAAATTAATGAACTTGCCTCGATCGTGCTGCCTCTGCGAGCGTTAAATGATTAAAGGTATAGCTTTTAAGAGTCTGGTAGCTTATCTGATTCAGACTCCTGAGAGAAAATCTATTGTACGAATGTCCAACAAACTCTTCTTTAACAGCAAAGGGGAAGCCAAGACATTGGCTGAGCTTGGCGGTGACATGAAGCAAAGTGAACACCGTGGTGCGCCCTTGCGTGCTGGGAGTAAGAGTTCTATGGGTCGACAGAGGCGTCAATCTCCTCGACGTCGTAGTAGGTCGCCCAGACGGGATAGGCAGTCCCAGGGGAGATCGCCACACGCCCAAGTCGAAAGGAGATCAGACGCGAATCCGCGCCCATTAAGTTTTGCAGTATTTGTGAGGAATAAACCTATGACGGAAGCGGACTCGATCGTTCGAGATCCAGACGTGGCGGTCGAGTTTGCTCGACAAATATTTCCTCCGGAAGTGCAGCAGTCAATGGTCGGTCGTCAGGACTACGAAGTATTTCGCGAGGGCATTCATGGGGCGGTGAAAGGGCTCTATACGGCTTACGAAGTCGGCATGCGATTGCGCGCCGCCCGTCGAGAAATGGAGAAAAAGGAAGAGCGTATCCGCAGTTTAGAGGCTCGCGTGGAGGCGGCTGAACGTGAGTTAAGAGAGATCAGAGCGGCTCAAGCGCAACCAGCTGGGCAGGTGAATCCGAATCCAATCGTGGAGGAGAGGGTTACCAGTCGGCTTATAAGTGCTGCCATCGCCGATCGCGAAACGGCGAGCATGTTCGCATTGGAGTCCGCCAAGGGGAGGTCTTATGAAAAAGGTTTTCACGAAGGGCGCTTGGTTGGAATCCAAAAGACCAAGGAGACGCTTGCCGAAGAGGTTTGCCGATGTGAAAATCGTGGGTTCAGGCATGGTTGGATCAAGGCATCTCAAGTCGCCGAATCTCTTCGCTTGTCAGGCATCGATTCGGCGTCACCTCTCTACCACAGTGAGGATTTTCCGTTTTCTGCTTTCGAGGTTGAAAAGAGTGAGGATGAGGGCGATGCCGTCTGACTTTAATTATTGTAAGGTTCGAACGCTGGTCGCGTTTGCTATTATGTAATTTCTTGGTTGTTTGAATAAAAGACGCTTTATTGAAAATATCAAATTGTCTCCCGCATTCGGCGTGTGCGTATTTAATTTGATTGCATAAATGTTTGGATAGACGTAAATACATCAATCGGACTCGGCATGTTAAATCGATGCGATGATTCGTTGTGCGTGATCGGCCTACATGTAATGGCCGTTTACTTTTTAATAAAGCCATTGCGGCGGTGTGTCGTTGAAATTTGAAGAAGTCGTGAGCCAGAGATCGGAGGGGCTACGGCATTTTGACTTAGCTCGAATGCCAGATGTCTAGCCGATTGAGCTAGGTAATTTTTGCCCTTGCGCAGCCTGTGCGCGTGCATTTTGGCCAACCGTTGGGTTAACTAGGTCATGGAGAATGTTGACCGACGCCTGTCTCGTGGGATTTAGTATTGATAAAATCACCTCGGGATTTGGGCCTCGAGATCGCGGCCATTACTGAGAATAAAAGCGGCAGGCGCCTCATGCAATCAAACATCTATTGCGTGGGATGGTCAAGCGTTCTCACCATCAGATGGTGATGATAGTCGCAGGGGCTCAAATTCCGGCCGAACTTGGCGCTCAGACGGTTTGCGGCGGGGGATTCTCCGATGTAGGAGGTGGACCGCTGAAAGGAGAAACTGGAAACACGTCAGCCTCCAAGTCGTTGAAGCAGATCGCCCCGAAAGGAGACACAACGACCGCTGCCCCTAACCTCCCTTGTCTTGGATCTTGGCCTTGACATTGTCGATGGTGTCAGAGGCCCAGCGACATGCCGATTCAGGCGCGGCTAGATCGATGCGTGATTTGTCTTAGAAGTTAGAGATAGATATTGTAATGTTCGAACGCGGATTGCGTCTATGTAACAACTTTTAAATCAAATAAAAAGTGTTATTTTATATAATTGAGTCTCACTCTGAAAATCTTTTGTTTAGCTATGCCAGATGGACGTTCCTGATTCCAACTTTTAATGGTTAGGCAAGTCATTTCGTATGGTTTAATAGTTTGCTATCGGAGAGTTTGCTACCGGAACGTTTGTGTAGCTTAGATATTTTTGCTTAAATATTTTTCCTGTATTCAGGAATCGGCCCTTGCTTTAGGCGGGATGTGAATTAAACCGGAATGGGTCGTACTCGTGGGCCGAATAAGGCACGCCTTGTCCGGCGAACCATACTAGTGATTCGGCTTAATTAGTTGATTAAAACGGGGAATCGGAGACTTATTTGGCCCTATGGTGTCATGCCCAAAGGGGGCTCCGAATCCGGAGTTATCTTGGCCAATCGTGACATCCACGAAGGGCGCTCCGAATCCGGAGACTTATTTGGCCAATCGTGACATCCACGAAGGGCGCTCCGAATCCGGAGACTTATTCGGCCTATGGTGTCATGCACCAAAGGGGCTCCGAATCCGGAGACTTATCTTGGCCAATCGTGACATCCACGAAGGGCGCTCCGAATCCGGAGACTTATTCGGCCTATGGTGTCATGCACCAAAGGGGCTCCGAATCCGGAGACTTATTCGGCCCTATGGTGTCATGCACCAAAGGGGGCTCCGAATCCGGAGACTTATCTTGGCCAATCGTGACATCCACGAAGGGCGCTCCGAATCCGGAGACTTATTCGGCCCTATGGTGTCATGCACCAAAGGGGCTCCGAATCCGGAGACTTATCTTGGCCAATCGTGACATCCACGAAGGGCGCTCCGAATCCGGAGACTTATTCGGCCCTATGGTGTCATGCACCAAAGGGGGCTCCGAATCCGGAGACTTATTCGGCCCTATGGTGTCATGCACCAAAGGGGGCTCCGAATCCGGAGACTTATCTTGGCCAATCGTGACATCCACGAAGGGCGCTCCGAATCCGGAGACTTATTCGGCCTATGGTGTCATGCACCAAAGGGGGCTCCGAATCCGGAGACTTATTCGGCCCTATGGTGTATGCCCAAAGGGGCTCCGAATCCGGAGACTTATTCGGCCCTATGGTGTCATGCACCAAAGGGGGCTCCGAATCCGGAGACTTATTCGGCCAATCGTGTCATGCACCAAAGGGGGCTCCGAATCCGGAGACTTATTCGGCCCTAGGTGTCATGCACCAAAGGGGGCTCCGAATCCGGAGACTTATCTTGGCCAATCGTGACATCCACGAAGGGCGCTCCGAATCCGGAGACTTATTCGGCCCTATGGTGTCATGCACCAAAGGGGGCTCCGAATCCGGAGACTTATCTTGGCCAATCGTGACATCCACGAAGGGCGCTCGAATCGGAAGACTTATTCGGCCCTATAGTGTCATGCACCAAAGGGGCTCCGAATCCGGAGACTTATTCGGCCCTATGGTGTCATGCACCAAAGGGGGCTCCGAATCCGGAGACTTATCTTGGCCAATCGTGACATCCACGAAGGGCGCTCCGAATCCGGAGACTTATTCGGCCCTATAGGTGTCATGCACCAAAGGGGGCTCCGAATCCGGAGACTTATTCGGCCTATGGTGTCATGCACAAAGGGGGCTCCGAATCCGGAGACTTATTCGGCCCTATGGTGTCATGCACCAAAGGGGGCTCCGAATCCGGAGACTTATTCGGCCCTATCGTGTCATGCACAAAGGGGGCTCCGAATCCGGAGACTTATTCGGCCCATGTGTCATGCACCAAAGGGGGCTCCGAATCCGGAGACTTATCTTGGCCAATCGTGACATCCACGAAGGGCGCTCCGAATCCGGAGACTTATTCGGCCCTATGGTGTCATGCACCAAAGGGGGCTCCGAATCCGGAGACTTATCTTGGCCAATCGTGACATCCACGAAGGGCGCTCCGAATCCGGAGACTTATTCGGCCCTATAGTGTCATGCACCAAAGAGGGCTCCGAATCCGGAGACTTATTCGGCCCTATGGTGTCATGCACCAAAGGGGGCTCCGAATCCGGAGACTTATCTTGGCCAATCGTGACATCCACGAAGGGCGCTCCGAATCCGGAGACTTATTCGGCCCTATGGTGTCATGCACCAAAGGGGGCTCCGAATCCGGAGACTTATTCGGCCCTATGGTGTCATGCACCAAAGGGGGCTCCGAATCCGGAGACTTATTTGGCCAATCGTGACATCCACGAAGGGCGCTCCGAATCCGGAGACTTATTCGGCCCTATGGTGTCATGCACCAAAGGGGGCTCCGAATCCGGAGACTTATCTTGGCCAATCGTGACATCCACGAAGGGCGCTCCGAATCCGGAGACTTATTCGGCCCTATATGGTGCTTGAAGAGAGTGACAAAGAAAGTCGATTTTTCATTAAAACGTGGTACCAGTACAAGCATCGGATCCCACAAGTCGGGTCCGTAAATGGATCTTTCTAAGATCTACGTTGGCGCGGATTGCGGTGAGCCACGGATCTCCTCAATGCCACGGTCTGTTGGGAAGCGCATAAGCTGATGGTAGGTGCTTGGGACAGCCTTCATGATGTGCAACCAGGGACGTCCCATGATGGCGTTATACGGTGACGGAAGCTTAACAACCAAGAATTCCACGTCAACCGTTTTTGAGCCCGCTCGAACAGGGAGCACGACCTTCCCCAATGGGTACTCTGGATTCGTGTTGAAGCCGAACAGTGGTTGAGACGACGGCGATAGGTCCGACTCGTTGAGGCCGAGTTCAACAAAAGTTCTGTAGTACAAAATTTCCGAAGTGCTGCCTGGATCTACGAGAATGCGTTCAACGCTGAACTGTCGTACGCGTAATTTGACGACCAAAGGATCGACGTGGCTGGCCACCGTTCCGACGAGGTCGGAGTCATCGAACTTAATTGTCGGAGTTTCTCTGGGCCTGCCAGTTGACATGTTATTCTTTTGGGGAATTGGGTGTGATTGGATTGTATGCACGGTCGGGGGATGCCGGCAAACTGTAGATTATGTGGATCACACCAAGCGGAGGCGAATCCTGTCTCAGGGCTAATGCTTTGGTTGGCTTCCCCTTGCTCACGTATTGTTGCAATCGACCATCTTGTACTAGTTCCTCCAGATGATCCTTTAGCGCATAACAACTCTCGGTTTCGTGGCCGTGATCTTTGTGGTATTCGCATCGTCTGTCCCTCCTCCGTGTGTCGGGAGGCCCCACCATCTTCGACGGCCACTTGAAAAATGGAAGGTGCTGGACTTTGGTCATTATTGCTGCGATCGGCTCTGTCAACTCCGTGTACTTTTTGTCGGTTCGCCTTGAGCGTCTGCTGTCGACTTGTAGTTGTTCGTTCGTTCGGTGGGAGCACTGATCGCTCGATCGGCGGGAGTCCCGCCTTTTGTCTCGCTTGGTTCGTTGCCGGGGCTCAGGGCTCGGTGGCGGCACGGAGCTTATTGGTCGAGCGATTTCGGGGAGGGCCGTTTTGCTGGAGATTTGTCCGGCTTTTATTCTTATGGCATCATCTTCGACTTTACAATATTCTTCAACTTTCTTCATCAGTGCCCAGACTGTTTTGGGGGGCCTTCTGGTCAGGGAACTGCGCAGAGCACTGTCAGGATGTAAACCCATTTTGAAGGCGGTGATGGCCATGGAGTCGTTGCAAGCGTCGTCAACAAGATTGAAGCACTCCCAATATCGCGCCGAATACGCTCTGAGCGTCTCTCCCGACTGGATCTGCATAGCCCAGAGGGAGTCGGCCTGTTTCGGTTGTACCTCGTTGGTGATAAACCTGGCCCTGAAGGATTTCTGCAGTTGTCGGAAGCTTTTAACCGAAGCTGGCTCCAACTTGTAATACCACCTGACGGCTAGTGGACCTAGGCTGCTAGGGAATATTCGGCACATGAGGGCTTCATTGTCTGCGTGTAGCGTCATGGCCTGTTTGTAATGACGGATATGATCAGTGGGGTCTGATTTTCCGTCGTAAAGAGTGAACGACGGAGCTTTGAATTTCTTGGGCAGGGATGCCCTTGCGATCCGTCGAACGAAAGGATCGTGCTGGTCTTCCTCGTTTGAGCTGATTCTCCTGCGCTTGTTCCTTGTTCGCAGATCTTTTTCGGAGGAGCTGGAGGTTTCGGATCGTCCCCTTGCGTCGAGCTCCGTGGATGATGAGTTGGAGTTGCTATTGGTATCTTTTGGTCGGCCCGAGGTCTTTGCCCGTCTGCCCTCGGAGGTCGCTCTGGTTCCTCGCGCATGGCCTCTCTAGATTTTGCTACCTCCAGGGCCAAATCCTGACGGAGTCGTTCGTTCTCAGCGATCATGTTCTCGAGCCTTTGTTCGTTCTGCTTTGCTTGTTCTATAATAGCCTGCATTGTTTCTTGCGCTGAAGTCGTTGGCGAATCGAAGTTCAAGGCGCGTCGTGCCCCGATGGTTTCTTTTCCGAGCATATTGGCTGGGGTGAGGTCGTCTACCTGTGTGGTCGCGTCGGTGGCTATCGGAGGATCTTCGGTCACGCGTTCCATGGATATATTCGAGTATTCCCACAGACGGCGCCAATTGTGAGGAAGTGGATTGGAAATACTCTTCTATTCCTAGAAGACGCCAATGATCCTCAGCTAGTCACCTGTAAAGATACAAATACTCCGGTCGGGGGTGCCGGAATTAGCACTCCGACGGACAAGTCAGTTCTTCTACTCAAGAAAGCTTGTTCACTAAGTTTTTAGAAGTGATTCTTACATACCTTTTCTAGTTCGTTGCCACTATATTTATACGTTTCTTATGATCCTTGGGGCCAGAGCCTACTTTTTCAATCATTATTTTTTCATTATTCGGCTCTAGGGATCCTTCCCTATTCGGCCTATTTAAGGTGTTCGGCCCCTTGTCTATGCGGGATGTATGCCGGCTAGCGTCTAGCTTCTAAAATATACCTCCTTTATCCTTGCCATTTATTCGGCCACCACAGAGGATAAACAGAGCCATGGCAATACATTGACAAGAACAATGTTTGACGGACCAATCCTCCCTATAATGTTTGAGACTCAAAGGAGTGTCAGTTCTCGACAGCGGACCAACAAATCACGCATTTCGATGCATGATGGCCAAAGAGCCCAAGTGTGCATTAAGTTCAAATGAAATGCTACAAAACACATAAGACCCCAACCTTTCTCATACTTGATCAAGAGGCAAGGGAATGCACACACAATGCATGCAACCTAAGCATGCAAACAACTCAGCATGATACAAATCTAATGCAACATGAGCATGCAAGCATACAATATGCAATAGGCATACAACCTAAATATGCAAACATGCATAGCATGCAACAACATGCAAAATGGAGCAAGCATGCAACAACATGCAAGACAAGCATGCAACAATCATGCAAAGATCGACTTAAACTAAAGTGGACGACTCTCAAACATGCCCAAATCAGTGGCCGAAATGATGAAACGAAGGCATGAAATACACATACAAACATGCATGCTAATTAGCCTAAAGACTAAGACATAAAAGGGCAACTCTTAAGCACACTTAAAAGAGACAAATATGGACATGTGACAAACATGTTAAGCTCTGAAATCATGCAAGGGATGATGCCAAATCAACCAAACTACACAAGTAAAGCATGCAAGAAAGCTTAAAGCTTGAAGCTAGCCAAAGGACTCAAACCATGGCCACACAAGGCAAGCCCCAAAGGGCCAAGGGGACCTAAAACAATCCCAAGGCAGGTCCAAACAAGATTGAAAACAAGCTCAAAACTAGCCAGCACAAGCTAGAACACAATACCAAAAGCATGAGGCATGCAAGGCTACAAGAGGGGTGTTACACTACACCTATCAAAACCAAACATGGCATGACTTAAGCCAATAAAATCAGAGTTATGGCATGTTAGAATGAGCCCAAAAAACCCACTTAGATGGCATCCCAAAGACCTAAATATGGAAGCATACACAATGATCCATTCAAGAGGCATAAAACATCAACTCTTTAAAGCATTAAAGGAGTGATAAGTGCAAGTGTTTGAGCATGAAACATGGACTGAAATAACATAACAAATGATGCCAAATCATTGAAATGGTCCAAGTAAGGCATGCTAGTGACTTGGACACTCAGGGCTAACAAGCTGGAATGTATGGTGGCTATACAAAGCGTGGCATACATGGTTAAAACAACTCAAATCAGAGCTTTAGCATGTTAAAACAAAGCTAAAAACTTCATGGAGTCGAGCCAAAATCATGCTAGAATGACATGTTACAACATGATGCATATTGAGGCAAATGAAAGGATTGCAAGACAAGTATATGGAGCATGCAAGAAGCCATTAAACCAACTTTAGACAGAGGTAAAACATGGCAAAATAACACCAAATACTTGATGAAAAGGAGATGAAACAAGCTAAGCATACAAGCTACCAACATAAGCCATTTATGCAAGCCTTCAAGACAACATGGAGAGGGGATGACCCTTTCCTATTTAAGACTTCAAAACTGCCTTTCCACCACTGAAAATCCTTTAGATTTCAGTAGTAGAAAGGTCATGCAAAGCTAAGGACAAGGGCCAAAAGGATGGCTAAAAACAAGGCCTAACAAGGCCTTGGAAGGGGTAAACAACCCCAAACAAAAAAATGATCTTAAACAATGATCTAAAGCAAGTAAAAACAAAACTTTTATTAGTTATAATCTACGCTTAAAACAATAAGCAAGAAGGGCTAAAAGCTTAAGCAAGAATGGGGTATCTAAAGCAAGGAACTCACCCTTGTAGAACCTCTTCAAGAACAAGGCTCCAGCAACTTTTCCAAGCTTAAACCACTCCAAGAACTCTGAAATCAACCTCAAGGGACCTCAGCTCCAAGAGGATAGTGTTCTAGTGTGTGTTTGTGTACAATAGTAAGACAATACTACACTTTTGAAGCACAAAAATTGAGAAACAAGGCAAGATAGATACAAGGCTATATCTATCCTTCAAAGGTGATTTTTCTGAACCCTTGAGGAGGGAGGAGGGGCTCCCTCTTATAGGAATTCAATTCCAAGGCTTCTAGGAGAAGCTAAGCAAAGGGTGCAAATCCCTCCATACACGTGTATGGAGGGGGTTAATTGTGGATGCCAGCTGTGCCAGCTGGCACAAAATATCTGCACAAAGCAGATGAACAGGGTTCGGCCAGAAAATATGGCCGATCGACCAACAAAGGGGCCGATCGACCAAAAAGAGTGTCGACCGGCCAATACTTTTGGCCAATGGCAGGAAAACAAGGCCGATGGCTTCAAGCCTTGGCCAATGGATTGAGGGGATGGCTAACAAGCCACCCTCTTCCCTCAGAAGCAAAAACACAAGTGCTTGGTCCACAACCAAGCGCAAAACAGTCAAGTTGAGAGATCTTGAGGCAAGGCGCTGCCGAGACCTCGAGAACTCAAAACGAACACGAGCATGGATGATCATCGAGTGTTCAAATGATGACGTCCAAGTCTTGAGGATGGTAAAAAATGGGGTGTCTACAGCCTGCAGTGGAGGTTCCATTGATGGTCCCCTATTCGCGGGTATACGATGGTCAGCTTCGCCTCAGGACTCGTGAGCTCTTTGCTTTCTTCAAACATTACTTTGACACCGTAGCTGCCCATGAGGTAACCTAAAACACGGTCATCATTTTTGCTCTACATCTATTCTGATTCACATATTAGCAACTAACGACGGCTAATAATTTATTCATATTCTATTTGCAGATCACGTGGTAGCCATGGGCCATGCTATCGACAAGGGTTCAAGGCTGGTACACTATGGCCTTGGGCATTTTTCATGCTACTGTATTCTACTTTAGGGTCTAGTTTGCCGAGCCTGGTACCTAGGCGAGAGAGTCGTGCATTACTCTCTGGGTTTGCCTGCTCCGTTCATACCGATGACGCTGCTAGAGTCCATGTGGTCAGCAGACAGTCTATCCGTTGACGGGGTTATACAGTTCATGGTGGGCTTAGAGCAGAATATTTTTGAGTCGAGCGCGATTATACGGTCTTCATTCAGACACACCTTATGCCACCTCTGATAGGTATTCGTGGAGGTGAGAGGGCGAGAGCTCCTGCTGCGAGGGCAAAACCTAGAGCGACCAGGGCAGCTAGGGCTCGTGAGAGAGGGGCTTCTTAGGTGAGGCAGAGCACAGGCTGGCTGGAGCTACCTACTACTCTCACTTGTTGATGGTATACTGGGGAGGCGTATCAGATTCCAATTGAGCCTGCCGCAGCAGGGTATAGATATGTCAGAGCTCATAATGCACCCCCGGTATGTGCCACATTTTTAGTTTTCTTATCTTTCTCTGATATTTGTTCCTTCTAGACATTGATAATTCCCAATGCATTTGTAGGCATCCCCAGGATACACCAAGGATCTGCCGGAGCTATTAGCCTCATTCGAGGGCATGATATTAAGGAGGGAGGCATTGCTCGGCTTCCACGGCATTCTGGTCATTTCTTCAGTTTTTTTACATTCCAGTCATCACATTTCCACTAACACACTGAAACTGTCATTTCAAATGAAAACTTCCCTATATTGCACTGATACACTACATCTGAAACACTGCACTTCCATGCTGCATTCATACCCTGCACTTCCATACTGCATTCATACACTGTACCTGACTTCTACATACACTCATTCTGCACACCATACTTGCATATGATACACATACTGTGGCTAACATACGGCAACTGCCTTTTTAGGTTCCACCCATACTGACAACACCGGCGGCAGCTACAGCACCTGCACCAGTGATGCCTCCTCCAGCAGTAGGGAGGAGAGAGAGATAGGCTCCAGCACGTAGCCAAGGCAGAGCCAGAGGTGCCTGAGATGAGAGTGGCAATTCAGAGCCCATTCTGAGCAATGATGAGGCTGCGACTAGTGAGGCCGAGGAGGTAACAAGTCAGCATGTTGAGTCATCCGAGAGTGGAGACGATGATGCTGGCTCCAGTTCTGAGAGTAGGAGTGCTAATGCTGAGGAGGGTTTCGAGGCAGAGAGCGGAGATGGCTCCGGTTCAGATTCTGATTCTGATTCTAATTCAGGCAGTGGTACCAGTGGAGACAATACCGCAGAGTCCTCTCCTCCGAAGAAGAGGACGAAGAGGGCTTCTCGAGCCTGTGGCAACCAGCGTTGATTTTCTATAGTTTTCCTTAGCTTCTTTTTGTTGGTAGCGTTAGCACATTGTACAGCTTCGGACGAGTTTTATTTTCTTTAAAAAAAACTTGTACTGCACTTTTGTAAAAACAACTATGATTGGAATGAAAACCAGTGTATTTTTGAAAAAGTGTTGTATTTTGCATCATGAGCACCACATTGTATGAAAATGAGATTGAATTTGATAATGAATTTTGAACACTTGTATTGCCGCAACAGTTTGAATCAAGTAACGAACTGACCAACAACTGAAATAATCAAAGTAATACAACTCGATAATCAAAATAACAACTCAATAAACAACAAAACAATTCGACATACAACAAAACAACTCGATGAACAAAACAACTCGATAAACAAAACAAAACAACTCAAATGCAACTCGACAAACTTGCTACAGTTAAAAGGGCTCAAAACAAGACCTTACAAGACATAAAGAACAAAACAAAACACATGTCTTCAGCATTCTCAGCACACAGGTGAACAAGAGGACAGGCAAAACAGCCGTCGGCCATGGGTCGGCCATGAATAGAGGATGTCGGCCACCAGCGGTGGCCGGTCGACTACCAAAGTGGCCTGTTGGCCATCACCAGTGGCCGGTCGACCATTAATGTGAGGAACCTCCAAAATGTTGACACCTGGATTCCACTCACTGTCTTATATTCTACAAAAAGTTTAGACCTCGTATTTTCTTCATTTCAGTTGCAAATTCTTCACAAGTAGAGCCATTTTTTGCCCAAAAACTCTCGAATTAGATTGCAACTTTAGATGGCTCAGAAAAGCTGAATTCTGGGTTTCGGCATAAATGCACTATTCCCGCTGAGTTGTTCTTCGCTTTGTTTTCCGTTCCTTCATGCCGTGTCTAGATGTTGGAACCCGATTACGCGCGTCTTTAGCTTCAGGAGACAAGAGCTATGCCTAACAATCGAAGAATTTCAAGTGCTAATGGAGTCTCGGCGCGATGAGGAAATCATGCCTCAACCCCGTTTTGGTCACATCCAAGCTTTGGGACGGATGTGCGGGCTTACTCTACACGAGGCCCGTTCCTTGGTTCACAACGGAGAGCTGGACATTCCCAGTTTGATCCATTGATTTTCTGACGCCGACGACCGCGGCGACCTTCTTTGGCGGGGTTTTTGACAACACGCCCTTTGTTTGTGTATGCTAGCCCATTTTTTCCTTGCCCCTAGTTTCGCCGGGTCTAGCATTCGATTAATCGAAATAGCCTAAGGTTTGAAAGAGGGCAAGAGTTGCATTGGTTTGGCGTTGGCCGAGACTTTGATGGGCTTAGACGCCTTTCATCAACGAGAGACTACCAAATTTGCAGGGAGTCCACTACTTCTTCAGGTAATGTTCCCCACCCTTTCTGATATATGTTTCTCATATCTCTCGGTATTTGTGCTCTATTTTTTCTCTCAAAGCCTTTTTCTCACTTTTTTCTCAACATACACCTCTCTATTATTTAATCTCTCTTTTCTTTTATCCCTCCCCAGATATGGCTTATGGACAAGCTGAAGGTAATGGACTCTTGCCCTGAATACTCAGCCTGAGCATACTTTTTCCACCGACAGCTAGTTGATTTCCCGAACGAAGGGTGGTGGTGCCATTGGATGTGCAACAGGTCTACTGCTGACATTACTTGGCGTTGCCCCTGGTTTGATCTACCCGAGAACAGCAACAGCATGGCTCGGCAACCTGGCATTCAACTGATTGGCCTGACACATTGTGTATTCTATTTTCCGTTCTGGTTCAGGCGTCAATTTGGACATGACCAGACTTGCCCCAGCTTCATTCCCAATCTGAGGTTCACAATTGGATAGATATCCCACTGCGTGGAGGACGAGAGAACTTCTTGCTCCTGTCCCTAGTTTTCAACTGCGCACTTTCTGGTGAGTGCCTGACCTGGCTTGAAGATGAGGCGCAATCCGGGCCCATTGTAGCATCAGAAGCTTCCACAAGCACAGGGAGGGGATGCAAGAACACCTGACTCATCTATGCCTCGAGTTTATTGCTTTGATCTTTACTTTTCAAGTTTTATGCATGTAATAAAAGCAGCTTTGCTTTGTATCAAGAGTTGGAGAACTTTGTATTGAAATCAATGAAATTGAAGTTATGAGCACTGAAAGTTTTCCTTTTGGTCCAAAAATGGTCTAAGTTGTAAAAAGATTAATTTGAGTAAAAATCAACTTTTATCAAAACTTTTCAAAATCATTTTCCATAAGGATCATAACTTGACACGCACAGAATTTGCCCTGAGATGTACAACCCCGGATTTGAAGACAACAAATTGCCCCTTGTCTGAATAGCACTGCTTAGCACTGTAACCAGTTCTCAAGGGCGATTGCAATCGAACATTCAGGTAAAGAATAGACAAAGATGACCTGATCAACACATGGACAGGACAGTTGTATTGGAGGTGTTTACGGCTGAACTTCAGGATGAAGTTGCCTATGTATCCCGAAGATGGGAATCAAGCCTTACGTAGTTCGGTTCGGGTTCACTCGAGTATTAACACTCTCTTTTTGCGCTCTAACTTTTGCCAAGGCTGTCCTTTAGGGTTTTCAACCTTACGAGCTCAGTTTTTCTTTTTTTCAATTTTTTGTGCTCTAACTTTTGCTTAGGTCGCCCTTCCGGGTTTTCGGCCTCGCTAGCCTCTCAGGGGTAATATTTCTTCAACTTGTCCATATTGATTGGTTGGGAAAATTCTAAGCCATCTGGGTCCATGAGAATAATAGCTCCACCCGACCAAATAGTTTTGATAATGTAAGGACCAGTCCAATTGGGTCTGAACTTGCCCCTAGGGTCATGGATGGGAGATCGGTTGTCCTTTAGTACCAAATCCCCTTCTTTGAGATTCTAGGACTTGACCTTCTTGTTAAAAGCCCTTGCAATCCTGTGTTGATAACCTTGAACATGGTATAGTGCTTTCAGCCTTCTCTCATCGAACAACATCAGTTCTTCAAACCTGCTTTGTTGGTAATTCGCCTCTGCTACCTGACACTCGGCCATAACTCGTAGTGACGGAACTTCTATTTCGATCGGCAGAGCAACTTCCATCCCATAAGCAAGAGAGTACGGAGTTGCCCTAGTAGACGTCCGAATTGAAGTCCTATAGCCCCAGAGTGCAAATGGCAATTTGTCTGGCCAATCCTTGTAAGTCTCAACCATTTTCTGCAAAATATGCTTGATGTTCTTGTTGGCGACCTCAATAGCTCCGTTGGTTTGTGGCCGGTATGTGGACGACTTATGAAAAACCACGTTGTATTTCTCCAACAAGTCGATCACTTCTTTCTTGAAATAGGAGCCATTATCTAAGATGATCTCGTTCGGGACTCTATATCGACAAATGATGTTATTTTGAATGAACTTAGCCACATGCGCTGCTTTCAACACTGCATAAGACTAAGCTTCCACCCACTTTGTGAAGTAATCAATTGCCACCAGAATGTACTCATGCCCATTTAACCCTTTCAGCGTAACTGCCCCGATGACGTTAATTCCCTAGACTGAGAAAGGCTATGGCGAAGTCACGTTGTACAGCTTCGACGGCGGGATATTCATGTGGTTTGCATGGATTCGGCATTTGTGGCATCACTGAACAAAACCGATACAATCCTCCTCCATAGTAGATCAGTAGCATCCTTGCCTGAGAATCTTCCTGGTTAACATTACTCCATTTATGTATGCTCCGCACTCTCCCCCATGGATGGCCTCCATTAGGCGCTTTGACTCTTCTGCGTCAACACACAGCTTGTGCATTCCCAGATGACTTCTCTTGTGCAGTTTACCTCCGCAGGTGATAAATTGAACGGCCATCCATCCTATTGCCCTTTTATCTTTGGCATTCGCCCTCGGTGGATAAACCTACTTTTCCAAGAAGTTCTAGATATCATAAAACCAAGGGTTTTGATCTTGTACTTCATCTATTGCAGCAATTAACTCGTAGGCCGGCGTATATCTCTGCTCAATAATAATCGAACGCATCCGGACTCCAAAAGGGATGTCTATCATAGAAGATAGAGTTGATAAGGCGTCAGTAAACCTATTGTTCTCTCTTAGTAGATGTGTGAAGGTCAGATTCTCAAACCTAGGAATCAGAACATCCAGGGTCTGGTGATAGATCTTTACCTTTTCTTCTTTGACCTTCCAGTCTCCTTTTGCTTGAGACACAACCAGGTTCGAGTCCCCAATGACGTCCAATGTTTTTGCCCCTAGTTCCAGGGCGGCTTCCAAACCAGCGATACACGCTTCGTATTCTGCTTCGTTGTTGGATACTTTGAACTAGAGTTTGAAGGTTAAGGGTATATGGGAATTGTCGGGTGCTATCAGCAACACCCCTATCTCATAACCGTACTGGTTAGACGCTCCATCAAAGTACATTGTCCAAATCTCTTCCTCGACTTACAGAAGAGCTTCATCTGGGAATAGGTATTCTATCACTTTATCCCCTTCTACTGGGTGATCTGCTAGGAACTTTGCTACCGCTCTCCCCTTAACAGACTTACGAGTAACATACTTCAAATCAAATTCGGAGAGGAAAAGGAACCAACGAGCTAGCCTACTCGTAAGGGCTGGTTTCTCGAAAAGATATTTGATGGGATCTAATCTTGAAACCAGAATTATGGAGTAAGCTAACAAGCAGTGCCTCAACTTCCTGGTAGCCTATACCAAGGCTAGGCAAGCTTTCTCCAGTGGAGTATAGCGAGTCTCATAATCCAGCATTTTTTTACTCAGGTAATAGATGGCTTTCTCCACCCTATCCTCAGATTCCTGAGCAAGCATGCATCCCATTGTTGTGTCCGTTACTGACAGATACAAAATCAACGGCTTCCCCGACTCTAGCGATGACAACACGGGTGGATTATGAAAGTACTGCTTGATCTGCTCGAAAGCGAATGACAACACGGGTCGGTTATCTCATCGAAATTTCTTTCCTTTCTTCAGGAGACCAAAAAGTGGTTCATAAGTTAAGGTTAATTTAGAAATAAACCGTCTTATGAATTGCACTTTACCCAAAAAGCCTCGCACCTCCTTTTCAGTCCTTAGTGGTGGCATTTCTAGGATGGCCTTGATTTTGGAAGGATCTACCTCCATGCCCCTCTGTGTGATCAAGAAACCCAGCATTTTCCCTATTGTTACACCAAAAGTACATTTCTGCGGATTTAGCCTCAACCGATATTCTCTGATCCATTGAAAGAATTTCTTCATGGCGGTGTAGTGGCCTTCTCTTTCCTTGGACTTGACAATCATGTCATCCACGTACACCTCCACCTCTTTATGGATCATATCATGCAGAATCATGGTTGTAGCCCATTGATAGGTAGCACCAGCATTCTTAAACCCAAATAGCATCACCCTATAGCAGTAGGTTCCCCACGGTGTAGTCAAGGCAGTTTTCTCTCTATCCTCGGGTGCCATCAAAATCTAGTTATACCTAGAAAAATCGTCCATGAAGGAGAGTGTAGACCGCCTGAAGGTCCAGGCTCCGTGCGCGAAGGCGCAAAGTGGTTTTGTTCATTAGCTACTACAGTTCAGACTCAATGTCACGGTTCTGAATCTAATCTCGCAAAGTGCAATGTAAGACCGATAAATCACCAAAGAGTCCAAATCCGACAAATCGTTTTGGAAAATCAATTTTAATAAAGAAGTGCCAAACATGGACTGCTTTGCCAGATACAGAGTCGCCACCTAAATGTTTTATTTTGGGGGAATTTAGGAAACCCTGACTTGGGCCTAAGGCCACGTGTCCGTCATCACCAAAGTTGCCTCGGCTCGGAAACTTGGGTACAAGAGGGGAAGGTCATGCAATGAGCACCCACGCTCGCCCGATCGAAAGATCGGCCTTTACTAGCATGATATTTTGTTTTTGAAAACACATGTGTTCTTATTACGGTTATTAGTCTACAATTACTATGTGATGCGCACTGCATAGAAGTATAGACTAGATCGCCTAAGTTGGAACAAAACATTTCATGTTTGTTTGTTTGAAAACGGTTTGAAGTTTGCTACTCACAAGTAGGCTAAGTCAGGGGTTTGATGAATTGTTCCAATTCAAGCAATCCAACCTTCATCCGCAGGCATTCAAGCAGTTATATCAACTAAGCAAGTAGCCTCATGGCAAGCATGCTAAACATGGCAACAGTAACACACATGCAGTATGCTGAACCGTAAACACTCACAGTGTACTCCGAGCCAAAACAAAGAACTAGTTAGAAATCATGTATGATCCTAGTTCATGTTAAGATGGCTAATGCAACACATGCGAAAATACAGCTAAAATAGGCTCGGCTTTCTAATCATGTCATATGAAATGCAACTTGATAACATGCTGTTTGAACACGTATTCAAGTAAGGGTATTGAAAATACAATGCAGTTTGTATGATGCGCCGAGCCCGGTGCATGCAAGATAGATAAATGATGCACGCATGCAAGCATAAGGATGCTAATTGAAACATGCCCTAAAACTAACCATCGTAAGCGGTTAAGTAAAAGGGAGAAATAAATGGGGGTTGTAAGACATGCATCACACACACGCACGCTTATTACAACAATTGGCCCTCTCGACAGAGGGTCCGAATAAAGAGCTAACTAGCTAATCTAAGCTAATTAAACTAATTATTACAAAACGAAACTAATTAACTAACAAGTTAACTAATCAATGCAAAACGAAGCTAATTAACTAACAAGTTAACTAAATAGTTATTACAACACAAATTGATCAGTTAAGCGCATTAACTAATCAAGTAAAGAACCAAAGCATAAGCTAACTATGGAAAGCAATAAAGCAGGAGCCTCGAGGTGAGAAGTGCATGCATGCTCAGTCACCTCGTTCGAAAATCCATCGTGATGCCCCAACTTGCCTCTATTTTCATTTGACCTCAGAACATTGTACAAAGCTCCAAATAGTGTTTACTCCACCATAGGAACCTGTGGGAGCATGGCCGACCAGTTGTTGATGTTGCCAGCCACCTGCCGACCACCTACCATTGCTGCAGACCAGAAAAAGTGGTCGGCCAACTAGTCTTCCTGGTCGGCCGACCAGTTTTTGCTGCACTTCTCCAGTTTGCTGCAACAGAGAACAAGAAAGGGCATGACAATGTATTTGCAAGATATGTGTGCACAACCACCCTACCTATCATTTCATGAGCTCAAGGGAGTGCAGTTCTCGACCCTTGGCCCACCAATCGCGCATCTCAATACATGATGGCCGACAAGCCAAATTGCACAATTCAATATGAAATGAATGCACACATAACACATAAAGCCTTGAACTCTATCATGTATGATCAAGAGCGTCGGTGACCGAGAAATGAGGCACGTTTCATCACTTCAAGTATGAAACGTCCTTTGTTTCTCGTGTTTGGACTAACACCCTACCCAAACACAAAATGTAAGCAACAACATGCATAACACAATGCAAATAACAACATGGCATACACAATGCAATGCGACATAATCAACCTAATGGCATGCATACACAATGCAGGGCAACATAAGCATGCAAACAACAAACATACTAATATGCTCAATGGACTTAAACCGAATATGGATAGACCTCAGTCATGCCTAAAACAGTGGCCATAATGCTAAGATGAAGGCATGAAATGCAAGACAATGCATGCACATGCAATGGCCCATCAACTAGGCATAAGAGCATAACTCTCAAGAGTGCTCAAGAAGCGATAAACATGGGAGTGTAACAACAAATGATGCCAAATCATTTAAACAACACAAGTAAAGCATGCAAGAGCCCTTAAGCATGAAAGCTAACAAAGGGGACTACTTTAGAGACATGCAATACATGGCACAAATGATTGAACCAAATATGGACAGAGCTCAAATAGGTCAAGACAATGACCAAAACATGCTAAGATAGGAGCTCAAAGATCTAGGCGTGCATGCATACAAGCTAGGCCACAAACAAGGCAACAATGCTCAACCCTTAGAGGCACTCAAAGGGTGAAAGAAGTGGGAACATGGAAATGCTAAATGCTCTGAAATAACATGTGAAATGATGCCAAATCATGTACATGATACAAATGAATCATGCTATGGTGCCCAAAGCTTGAAGCTAGCATAGTCACTTACACTATAGCTATGCAAAACATAAAGCATATGGCCAAGGAAATCCAAAATAGTCCTAGAACATGTCAAAATGATACTAAAACATGTATGGAAGGAAGCCAAAATAAGCTAGCATGGTGAGCATGAAGCATGAAATATACAAGGCCAAAAGGAAGGATTACACTACACCTATTAAGACCAAGTATGGGATGGCTTTGCCAACAAAAATTAGAGTTATATCATGGCAAAATAACCCCAAATACACACTGAAATGATAACTCGCAAGCTTAGGCATGAAGGCATACGCAATGACTCATGTTTAAGGCATAAAGGACCAACCCTTTAAAGCATCAAAAGAGTTAAAGATGTGAGTGTATGACCATGAAAAATGCACTGAAATCACATAACAAATGATGCCAAATCATTCAAATAGCCCAAGCAATGCATGCTAGTGGCTTGGAAACTCAAAGCTAACAAGCTAGAATGCATTATAGCTATACAAAGCAATGCATCCATGACCAAAAAAACACAAATTAGAGCTAGAGCATGGTAAATCATGGCCAAAAGCTTCTCAGAGTGAAGCCTAAAACAAGCAAGAATGACATTCAAAAGCTTGATGCATGTTAGGCTAGTTCATGGAATTACACTACAAGTGCATGGAGCATGCATGGGCCTATCAAACCAACCCAAAACAGAGTCATGGCATGCTAAAACAACACCAAAAACAAGCTGAGATATGGCCAAAACAAGCTAGAAATACATGCTACTTCATGAGGCATACAAGACTAGTTTGCAAAATTTACACTACAAGTGTATAAGGCATGCATGAGGTGACAAAACCAAGCCAAAACAGTGGTATGACATGTCAAAATAACCCCAAATACAAGCTAAGATGGAGTCAACATAAGCTTAACAAACATGCTCAAACATGAGGCCAATGAAGCAAGCATACAAGACACAAGGAGAGGGGATGACCCTCTCTTATTTGGGGCCTCAAAACACCATTTCCGCCACTGAAATTCCTCTAAGTTTCAGTGGTGAGAAGGCCAAAACAAGGTGGTCCCAATAGCTTAAAAGGATAGCACAAAAACAAGACCAAACAAGGCCTAAAGGGGGGTAAACTACCCCCAACACAAAAGAGACCTTAAGCAAACATTACAAGCATGCAAAATCAAAACATTTTGCAGTAGAAAGTCAAGCCTAAATAAACATGCAACTAGGTCCAAAAACTTAAGCAAAACAACGGTTTAAAGGGCTAGTTGACTCACTGTAACAAGCCCGCGGGGGACCTCGCTACAGTTCGGACTCCCTTTTGTATTGCGGTTCTAAATCTGAACCAAAGATTCCAACTCTGGCAAATCGTTTTGAAGAAAAACAGATTTTTTGAAAAGTAGTGCCAAACATGGACTGCTTTGCCAGATTACAGAGTCGCCACCTAAATATTTTTTAATGGGGGAATTTAGGAAACCCTGACTCGGTGCCGAAGGCCACGTGTCCGTCATCACCAAATGTCTTGGCTCGGGAGCTTGGGTACGATCGGGGAAGGTCAGCTATGAGCACCCCCTTTCGCCCGGTCCGAAGACCGGCCTCTACTAACCGTGATATCCGATTTTGAAAACATTATGCGTTCTTATCCCAATTATTAGCCTAGAATTACTATATTATGCGCACAGCAAAACAAGTATAGACTAGATTGCCTAATTTGGAAATAAGCATTGCATACCCGTTTTCTTTGAAAATGCTTTGGAATTTGCTACTTGCAAGTAGGCTAAAATACGGATTTCAATGAGTTTTTCCAACTCAAGCAATCCAACCTCCACCCACAGGCATTCAAAACAGTTTATCTCATGTAAGCACTTAGCCGCATGGTAAGCATACTGTCATGGCAACATTCACACGCATGCGATATGCTAAAGCGTAAAATACTTACATCGTACTCCGTGCCAAAAACAAGAAACTAGTTAGCAGACATGCATGTCCCTAGGCCATGTTAAGTGGCTAATGCAACACAGGCAAGGATGCAATTTAGAGTAGGCTCGGCTAACCCTAAAATGGCACGTGAAATGCTACAACTATCACGTATTCAATTTGGAATTGAAAGTACGATGCAGTTTGTATGATGTACCGAGCCCGGTGCATGTAAACAAATGCATGGATGCACGCATGCATTGCATAAGGTATGCTAAAAATAAACGTGCCCTAATCTACCATCATAAGCAGGTAAATAAAAGGGAAGAAAGAAGGGGGTTGGAAGACATACAAACCACTCACCCACACTTATTACAATTATGTCCTCACACGGAGGGACCGAAAGAATAATACAAATAATTAACTACGCAAGCTAATTAAATATTACAAATTAATTAAATTAACAAATTAATTTATCTAAGGAAAACAGTAAACCGCCTCGGGGAGGGCTCAATGCACGCGCACTCGGATTCCGCTCGGAATTGCACTGCCATGCCTAGCTTGCCTCTGTTTTCCCTGCTTTGTTCCTCTGAAAACTGCCAAAGTCTCAAAACTACTCCTTTGGATACTGGAGATCACCACCGGCTGCATAGAATAGCTACCGGCTGCCATGTATGGCCATCGGCACAAAATTCTTTTATCGGCAGATAATGTGCTGCCGGCCGGCACTTAATGAAGCCGATCGGCACTGAGTGCCTGCAGAACCTGCAACTCACAGCAGCAGAGGGCAAAATCTTGCATGGCAATACAATTCAAGCCATTTATGCACCAAACACACTCCTTATCATGTTTGTGACTCAAAGGGGCGTGTGCCTCGATTCTCGGGCCATCAATCACGCATTCCCATGCATGATGGCCCAAAGGATCAAATGTGCACTTTCAATCTCAAATGCATGCAAACCAAACAAACCAAAATCCCAATCCCTATCACCAAATCAAGGGACAAGGAATGCATGTTGATGCGATGCAACCTAGTCATGTTAGCTATCATGCAATATGAACAATGCAATGTACTTATGCAAAGCATACAAGTAAACATGAGGTAAGCTTGCAAGCAAGCAAATGATGGTCTTAAACATGACTTAGGCAACTCTAAATAGGCCTAAAAATTAGTGGCCAAAGTGCCCAAAATGAAGGCTAATCACACATGCACACATGCGCATGTTAAGGTACCGACTTAAGTATCAAGTGAGCAAGCTTTAAGCACACTTAAAGGAAGCTAAACATGGCCAATTAGCATACATCATAATCTTTGAAAATTATGTAAAACATGGTGCCAAACCAAGCAACAAAATAGACTAAGCATGCAACAATGGCCTAAGCATCCAAGGCAAATCAAAGGAGACCTCAACTAGGACTAAGCCAACCAAGCCTCACAAGGCCAAGAAGGCTTAAAACAGGTCCAAGGCAGCCTTAGACCATACAAATGGGACCTCTAGATGGCATCTAGGTGCTCTAGAGCAAGACATACACAAGGGTCAAGGCATTAGGCATACAACATATGCTTTCAAAACTTCAAAGAGGCATGCAAAGCAATCATTCAAGCATGTCTAAGGGACTGAAATATCATGGCAAATGGTCTCAAACCATTGAGATGATGCAAACAAGGCATGCTACACATTCATGCTCAAGGCTAGCAAGCCTAAAATGCAAAGAGGCCATACTAAGCATGCCAAGACCAACCCAAACACTTATGGACAGACCTAAAACATGTCAAGATAAGCACAAAATCTTCATGAATCTAAGCTAAAGCATACTCAAATTAGGGCTAACAACCTAAGGCATGTTAAGGCAATACAAGGCATTACATGGCAACTATGCTAAGCATGCATAAGGGACCAAAACAACTCTTAGAATGTCATATCATGGCATAATAAACAAAAAATGCAGCCTAGACATGCTCAACACACACACCAACAAAGGCTTCCTCAAGAGGCCAAAATTTGTCCTTTTCAAGGACAACAAGGAGAGGGGGTGACCCTCTCCTTCTTGGGACTTCAAGGCATCATCTACACCACTGAAATCCCTCAAGATTTCAGTGGTGAAGAGACCCCAACACCAAAATCCCGGAGCTCTCACAAAATAGCACAAAAATGAGGCCTTTCAAGGCCTAAGAGGGGCCAAATCCCCAAAGCACAAAGCACCCTTAATAAACTATCAAGAGGACTAAAAAACAGAACTTTTGTATTAAACACCAAGCACAAAAAAAGTTCAAAGATAGGTAAAAATGGAATGCAAGAATGGGGGAAATAAAGCAAGTTTCTCACCCTTGTTGACCTTCTTCACCAAAGATGATGTTGTTGCTTCCTTAAGCTCTAATCCAGCCAAAAACTCTAAGAACTACCTCTTGGAACCTCAGTAGCCAAGGGAAGGTGAAACACTAGGTGTTGATGTGCAATAGTAAGAAACAAACACCTAGTGTACAAACAAGAGAGCAAAAGAGAGATAGAATAGATACACAAGTTCTAACCTAGAACCAGAGCTTCTTCTCTGTCTTTTTTCTCTAAAAATGTCTAACTCTTCTAACCTTGAGCCAAGAGGAGGAAGGGTTCTCTTATAGGCAACAAAGCTTACAAGCTAAGCAAACCAAAGGCTCATCCCTCCATACACGTGTATGGAGGGGAAACAGATGCTATACAGCTGCTCCAAAATATCTCAAAAAGCAACTAAACAGTAGTCGGCAGGGCAAAATTGTCATTTTGACAAAATTGACTGCCGACCGGCACAAAAGAGTGCCGACCGGCACAATATAGTGCCGATGGCAACACCAACCAGCCGGTGGCCTCTGGCTAGTGCCGGTGGTGTGTGGGGATGCCTCACAAGGCATTCCCTGCCCCTCCAAGGCAAAGCACAAGTGTTTGGTGCAAAACCAGACACAAAACGGTCAAGTTCGGAGGTCCTGAGGCAAGGCGAGTAGCTGAGAACTCTGGGAACTCCAAACGAACACGAACATGGATAATCACCGAGTGTTCAAGCGGCGACGTCCAGGTCTTGAGGACGGTAAAAAATGGGGTGTCTACAGTTGCCCCTCTTTGACAGAACTCGAAAGTCATAACAATGACGGGAGTGAATGTCAAAGCCCAGAGACGACCCATTTTTGACAAGGCCGAAGACTTGGACAAACATACAAAGCGCAAATGGTTGAACTCGCAAGCTGCCTACGTATCCCTTTAGGAATCAAACCAGCGTAGTTCAGGCACAGGCATACAAGCCGCAGATAAGGTATGCGCCCGTAGGCGGGGGCAAGATGCAAGACAATGCAAAAGGCCGAGCATAACTTATGATCATGCAAAGAAAGCTGTAATGAAGCACACATGCGACAGTTATAAGCTAGCATATGCCAAACTACACTACAATGCAGAAAGGATGTAAGAGAATTATGCAATTCTCAATACGTCTCACTCGGAGGATACAATACCTGTGCGGCTCGTCGGTTGCACCGGCCTCAAATGAGCCGTACATACAATATCGTGCCTGCAAAGAAAGCAAACTTAACAGGTGAATATTGTTAGCAACATGCATGACAATGCACTGATGAAATGCAAAATGATATGCAAAATATACAAAACTATGTATAAACAATGCAAATGATAATGCAATGCAATTGAAACTATGCAAACTACATGCAAAGCAATTAAATCATGATTCAATCATGAGCGGTTCAAAACCACACAAATGTCAAATAGATTGATGGAAGTAACAAGTCCGTCTACCATAGAAAAGGGTGCCGCAACCTCAAACCAACATACCAGCGTGGAATAGGCGCGATACACATGCAGAACTATGAGTAATGTAGACGGACACAAGGACAAGTATTGGGTGAATTGACATAAGTGGGGTGACGACCCGCTGAGGAAAGAATAATGATCCTAATGCCGGATGCAACAATTACACTACAATGTAATATGCGATTATGGCGCGCGGGCCAAACCGTATCTCGCTTAGGAAAGGCATGCACACATACAAACCATGTCTAACACAGAAAAGGTGCCGCAACCTCAAACCACATACAGCGTGGAGTAGGCGCGATGCACATGCAGAACTGTGCTTTGACGTGAAAAGTATGGACACATACCAGACCAAGCTCAACAAGGAAAGGTGCAAGCCATAAATGGAAGATGATGCAGTGGATGCATGCAACTACAATGGATATGGCACGCAGGCCAAACCAAGTTTTGCCTAGGAAGGGCATGTACACATACAAGCCATGTCTAGCACAGAAAAGGTGCCGCTACCCTCAAACCAACATACCAACGTGGAATAGGCGCGTACACATGCAGAACTGTGTTTTGACGTGAAAAGTATGAGCACATACCAAACCAAGCTCAACAAGGAAAGGCGCAAGTCATGGATGGAGGATGATGCAGTGGATGCATGCAACTACAATGCAATGGATATGGCTATTTACAAAAAATGCATGACATATGCACTATACTACAATGATGATGCATGACATATGCAGGTTTTTTTTGAAATGCATGACATATGCACTATATACGATGATGCATGACATATGCATGTTTTGTTTGTTTTGTTTTTTTTTGAAATGCATGACATATGCAATATTTAGAATGATGCATGACATGTGCAGTATTTACAAATGATGCATGACAATGCACTATGATGCAACGACTATGATTGCAGCTTTCCCTATTTTACCAACAGGGCGATATACTAGGTTGGTTCAGTATCCAGAATTGAGGCGTAAACATGCCGTCTCAACCTATGGGGCTTCCATACAGATTTCAAGCCGAGGGTACACCCCCTGGGTATTTAAACCAGACTTTAGTCTCGGAAATCCCGAACCTTTGTGTTCTAGGCATAAGCCGTTCAACTCTAGTTTTCACCGTCCCAGTTGGTCTCCTAGGAACTCACCACAAACACAGGCTGGTGGCTTTACCAGACCACCGGAAGTCATTCGGGCACGACAAACGCCGAAGGAATTGCACCTTCAGAGGATTTAGGGTCTCCTAGACCGTGATGCACAGAACAATGCAATGAGATGCGCAGAATAGCGCGATGGAATGCATGCAAAATGCAATGAGATGCGCTAAACTGTGCGGATGACATACAATGCACTAACAAGTGCCGACGAGGGGCACAAGATAGCGCGAAGGGGACGCAATGCACAAGCTAATGCGATGCGCTAAACAGCGTGATGCGTTCAGACGACGCGAATGAAGGTCTTGCACCTCCTAAGGATTTAAGGTCTCCTAGACCGTGCATGTTTAAGGTCTCGCCAGACCGTTATGAAGAAAACAATGCGATGTATAATGCAAGTGAGACACGCATGCCATGAAGGAATGAAAAATGATGTGTAGATGAGACACGCATGCCTCAAGGATTTGAGGCACGCGTACCCCAAAAATTTGAACTGAAATGTAGATCGAAAGATGCATGAAAATGCGAAAAAAAAAAACTAAAGTGCGTAACAACGCACATCTTTTGAAATGCACCGAAGGTCTTGCACCTTCCAAGGATTTAAGGTCTCTTAGACCGTGCGTGTTTAAGGTCTCGCCAGACCGGACGAAAAACAATGAGGTGCGCAAAATAGCGCGATGAAATGCATGCCAAATGCAATGAGGTGCACCTTAGTGCACCGAAGGTCTTGCACCTCCCGAGGATTTAAGGTCTCCTAGACCGTGCGTGTTTAAGGTCTCGCCAGACCCGAGGAAAAACAATGAGGTGCAAGATGAGGCACGCGGACCTCATGGATGCAAAATGCAAAACGAAATGCAAAGTGAGGCATGCATACCTCAAGATGCAAAATTAAATGCAAAATGAGGCACGCATACCTCATTGAATGGAAAATGAAATGCAAAACGAGGCACGCGTACCTCGAGATGCAATGAAATGCAAAATGAGGCACGCATACCTCATTGAAATGGAAAATGAAATGCAAAACGAGGCACGCGTACCTCGAGATGCAATGAAATGCAAAATGAGGCACGCATACCTCATTGAAATGGAAAATGAAATGCAAAACGAGGCACGCGTACCTCGAGATGTAATGAAATGCAAAATGAGGCACGCATACCTCATTGAAATGGAAAATGAAATGCAAAACGAGGCACGCGTACCTCGAGATGCAATGAAATGCAAAATGAGGCACGCATACCTCATTGAAATGGAAAATGAAATGCAAAACGAGGCACGCGTACCTCGAGATGTAATGAAATGCAAAATGAGGCACGCATACCTCATTGAATGAAATGCAATGCAAAACGAGGCACGCGTACCTCGAGATGCAATGAAATGCAACATGAGGCACGCATACCTCATTGAATGGAAAAAGAAATGCAAAACGAGGCACGCGTACCTCGAGATGCAATGAAATGCAAAATGAGGCAGGCATACCTCATTGAAATGGAAATGAAATGCAAAACGAGGCACGCGTACCTCGAGATGCAATGAAATGCAAAATGAGGCACGCATACCTCATTGAATGGAAAATGAAATGCAAAACGAGGCACGCGTACCTCGAGATGCAATGAAATGCAAAATGAGGCACGCATACCTCATCGAAATGGAAAATGAAATGCAAAACGAGGCACGCGTACCTCGAGATGCAATGAAATGCAAAATGAAGCACGCATACCTCATTAAAATGGAAATGAAATGCAAAACGAGGCACGCGTACCTCGAGATGCAATGAAATGCAAAATGAGGCACGCATACCTCATTGAACTGGAAATGAAATGCAAAACGAGGCACGCGTACCTCGAGATGCAATGAAATGCAAAATGAGGCACGCATACCTCATTGAATGGAAAATGAAATGCAAAACGAGGCACGCGTACCTCGAGATGCAATGAAATGCAAAATGAGGCACGCATACCTCATTGAATGAAATGCAATGCAAAACGAGGCACGCGTACCTCGATATGCAATGAAATGCAAAATGAGGCACGCATACCTCATTGAATGGAAAATGAAATGCAAAACGAGGCACGCGTACCTCGAGATGCAATGAAATGCAAAATGAGGCACGCATACCTCATTGAATGAAATGCAATGCAAAACGAGGCACGCGTACCTCGATATGCAATGAAATGCAAAATGAGGCACGCATACCTCATTGAATGAAATGCAATGCAAAACGAGGCACGCGTACCTCGATATGCAATGAAATGCAAAATGAGGCATGCATACCTCATTGAATGAAATGCAATGCAAAACGAGGCACGCGTACCTCGATATGCAATGAAATGCAAAATGAAATGCAATGCAAAACGAGGCACGCGTACCTCGATATGTGCAATGAAATGCAAAATGAAATGCAAAGTGAGGCACGCATACCTCAAGATGCAAAATGCAAAATGAAATGCAAATGAAATGCAAAGTGAGGCACGCATACTTCAAGATGCAATGAAATGCAAAATGAGGCACGCATACCTCGTTGAATGGAAAATGAAATGCAAAACGAGGCACGCGTACCTCGAGATGCAATGAAATGCAAAATGAGGCACGCATACCTCATTGAATGAAATGCAATGCAAAACGAGGCACGCGTACCTCGATATGCAATGAAATGCAAAATGAGGCACGCATACCTCATTGAATGAAATGCAATGCAAAACGAGGCACGCGTACCTCGAGATGCAATGAAATGCAAAATGAGGCACGCATACCTCATTGAATGGAAAATGAAATGCAAAACGAGGCACGCGTACCTCGAGATGCAATGAAATGCAAAATGAGGCACGCATACCTCATCGAAATGGAAAATGAAATGCAAAACGAGGCACGCGTACCTCGAGATGCAATGAAATGCAAAATGAAGCACGCATACCTCATTAAAATGGAAATGAAATGCAAAACGAGGCACGCGTACCTCGAGATGCAATGAAATGCAAAATGAGGCACGCATACCTCATTGAACTGGAAATGAAATGCAAAACGAGGCACGCGTACCTCGAGATGCAATGAAATGCAAAATGAGGCACGCATACCTCATTGAATGGAAAATGAAATGCAAAACGAGGCACGCGTACCTCGAGATGCAATGAAATGCAAAATGAGGCACGCATACCTCATTGAAAGAAATGCAATGCAAAATGAGGCACGCGTACCTCGATATGCAATGAAATGCAAAATGAGGCACGCATACCTCATTGAATGGAAAATGAAATGCAAAACGAGGCACGCGTACCTCGAGATGCAATGAAATGCAAAATGAGGCACGCATACCTCATTGAATGAAATGCAATGCAAAACGAGGCACGCGTACCTCGATATGCAATGAAATGCAAAATGAGGCACGCATACCTCATTGAATGAAATGCAATGCAAAACGAGGCACGCGTACCTCGATATGCAATGAAATGCAAAATGAGGCATGCATACCTCATTGAATGAAATGCAATGCAAAACGAGGCACGCGTACTCGATATGCAATGAAATGCAAAATGAAATGCAATGCAAAACGAGGCACGCGTACCTCGATATGTGCAATGAAATGCAAAATGAAATGCAAAGTGAGGCACGCATACCTCAAGATGCAAAATGCAAAATGAAATGCAAATGAAATGCAAAGTGAGGCACGCATACTTCAAGATGCAATGAAATGCAAAATGAGGCACGCATACCTCGTTGAATGGAAAATGAAATGCAAAACGAGGCACGCATACCTCGAGATGCAATGAAATGCAAAATGAGGCACGCATACCTCATTGAATGAAATGCAATGCAAAACGAGGCACGCGTACCTCGATATGCAATGAAATGCAAAATGAGGCACGCATACCTCATTGAATGAAATGCAATGCAAAACGAGGCACGCGTACCTCGAGATGCAATGAAATGCAAAATGAGGCACGCATACCTCATTGAATGAAATGCAATGCAAATTGAGGCACGCGTACCTCGATATGCAATGAAATGCAAAATGAAATGCAATGCAAAACGAGGCACGCGTACCTCAAAACGCAAAATGAAATGCAAAGTGAGGCACGCATACCTCAAGATGCAATGAAATGCAAAATGAGGCACGCATACCTCATTGAATGGAAAATGAAATGCAAAACGAGGCACACGTACCTCGAGATGCAATGAAATGCAAAATGAGGCACGCATACCTCATTGAATGGAAAATGAAATGCAAGTATGACACGCATGCCACACGAAAATGTAACACGATGCAAGTCGCAAGGGACATGCAAGACGGCGCGATGCGACGCACCGGACAATGTGATGGATGCGTGCAACGCACACGGGGCAACTTTTGAATCTTGTAAAAGACAAAAGGATACAAAAGGATACAATCTTTGCTTGAATCTGAATGCCACGCACAGAAGACACGGTCCGAGGTCAAAACGGAGGCCGGTTGAGCATCGGGGATTCACTTTATTGCACTTTCTTGAGCTATGAAGACCAGAAACTACCCACATGGCCTAAACAAGGCTATGGGAACATCACCAGCTGGACTAGGTGGCCACCGGCTGGCCACCGGCTGCAGAATTACTCCACCGGCACAATATTGTGCCGACCGGCACAGAATAGTGCCGACCGGCCAAAAGTTGCTGATCGGGGACAGTTTCGACTTTTTGCAATGGGTCTTTTAAAATAGGGTTTCCAACCCTATTTTCTCACTTCTCCACCGCCGAAAATCAACCCTCTCTCTTTCTAGAGCCTTTTTCTCTCCTCATTTCGCCATTTCTTTGTGTTTCCGCGCCATTTTCGTCGTTCGATTCGCGAAGTTCATCGCGTTTCGCACATTTTCAACCGAACAAATCTTTGTTTCGGTGCCTCTTTTGCTATTTCCGCTTTTTCGGGACTTGTTCCCCTCGATTTCCTCTTCATTTCCATACATTTTTCCCATCCCGGCCTTTCCGGCCATTTTCCACCCTCCCGGGGGTTGACTTTCGAGTTGACTCTTCGTATTCCGAGCCTACTTTCATTCCTCGATCATTTTCCCATCATTCCCGACATGGCCGACGACGTTCCACGCGGCGGGACTCCCTCGGATCACGAGATGGATCCCGGGGTTGAGCTCCCCCTGAGCGAGCGCCCGTTCGATCCGGCGACCTACCGGCCGGCGATCCATGTTCTACCACCTGACGGACTACGCCAGTTTCGCAGCTT
>JAPPVO010000036.1:16484552-16615342 GCA_030407325.1 Camellia japonica | reverse complement strand
TTCACCATCTGATGTAGAGTGGAAGAGACTGCCCTCACTTGGTGCAACCACGGCCGCCCCAAAAGATTAAAGGTTGCAGGAACGTCCAAGACGCGGAATTCAATGTTGTGTTGTCCTGGACCAACCTGGGTCAGAATTTTGACAGTCCCCATCACCTCCCGCTCCCTGCTGGTTTCATAGGCTCTGATCACTTGAGTAGTTGGCACGAAGTCCGCGGGCTTTAACCCGATTGCATATGCCGTCCTTGACGGGCATACATTAATGGCGGATCCCGTGTCGACAAGCACTACTGGCACCCACTTGTCCTACATTCCACAGAGATGTAGAGGGGTTTGTTATGATTTGCGCCCTCAGGCGGCAGTTCTTTGTCTGAAAAGGTTAACATCGGGAAACCTCCTCCCGGAAAGACCAGTCCGACTAGCTGCTCTGGTGTGGTATCTATAGAAAGTTTAGCCTTGTCCATAGCAGATAGGACAGCCTGTCTATGCACTCGTGACGCCATAAGCAATCCCCATATGGAGATGTCTGCTTGTATCTTCTTTAACTGCCTCAGCACAGCTTCCTCTTCAATCTGCTTCTCCCTCTGTTTCTCAGCTTCCTTGTCTTTCCCAGATGCCTCGTGTTGGTCTAGGTGCGGGGGCTTGAAGTACCGCCCCCGCTCTTGTCATGTGGTCAACTTCAACTCATCGAGATACCAGGTATCGTCAGGTTGATTGCTCCCCAATCCTCGTCTGTGTGGGCAAGACACAAATCATCGTCTTCCCACCACATTCCGTTGGCATTCAAAAGGCACCTGTCTGGCTCCGGCAAGATTGTACTCGCAGCACTCTTGGCCCACATGCTCACAGCATCTCCTATTTTCGTGCCCACAGCATTTTCAATCTCCTCATGGGTTTTGGCTTTCCTGGTTCTCTCAGAACCCTGTTGTTCCACCTGCGTCAACGCAGTTTGCTGTTCAGCTTCCCCTGTATTCACAATGCTTCTGTCTTGAGCGAAATTCTTTGTACCGGCGCTCTCCGACAATATACTCTGACTTTCGGCCCTTCCGGCCATCACTGGTACCCTCGCCCCTGCCGGGCCCTATTCTGGTTGGAACTTTACAACATCCGATTGATCATCCAACCACCCGGTAGCCTCCGCCGATTCCTCATACTCAAACCAGTTGACTGCCACATCGCCTGATTCTTGGTTATTGAAGAACAGTAAGTTGGCAAAGTCTTCTTCTATAGCCGTCAGATCACCTCTCCCCTGCTCAAATCTATCCCCTCGGATCACACACAATTCTGCTTTCTCTGGTAATTCTATACTTGGTTCTGGCTGACTTGTTGACAGAATGTACTCACTTGGACGTAGGCTTCCCCAGCAAGATTCCCAGACCGTCAAACCCCGACTCAACAATTCCATCCTCATCTGTAATCTCCCTTGCATCGTCTTCAACAGCCACCACCATTGGCTCAGGTTGGGGGTTAGAGGTTTCCAGCATGCACAAAAAGTCAGTGCAGTCGGGAAGGAGCACCTCCGGCTTAGGTAGATGGCTAGGAGTGATATAGATGCTAGGATCGTAAGACACGACCCCAGTCTGGATAAGGTTAATTCTTTTGGGAGGTGGAGCTTGGTTGTGTGTAGGGAGTGGGTTGGTGGTAACATTGGGTCTTTCGGGTGGCACAATCACATTTTTGTCAACGAGGTCTTGAATCTCGTGACGCAGTCTGAAACATTGGTCGGTATCATGACCATGCTACTGGTGATATGCACAGTACTTGGCTGGGTTGTGAGTAGGGGGAAGTGGATTTGGTAACGGCCTCGGCTCCAAGGGTTTTAGGTGCCCTTTTCTGATTAAGACCCCTAGAGCTTTGGACAGGGACATGTACAGTGGGGTGAAGGTTCTTTGGCCTCTGGGTTGGTATTTAGTGGTCTGTGTATTGCTTCCGGATGCATTGGAGAAGGGTGTGGCTGCCATGGGCCTTGGAGGGGGAGGGGGAATGGTGGCGACCATGTTTACCTCCGAAGTTCTTGCAGTTGCAGCACCACTCGGGCCCGCATTGTTATTGCGGTTAAAGGTTCTCCGGGTTGCTCCCTGTCTTGGTCAATCAGACCCTGTTTCATTCTTCGTTTCAATTGTACCCCCATCTCGTGCAGATCCGAAAAGGTGGGGAAGGGGAGTACAATCATCTTTTGCATCAGTTTTGGTTGGAGATTGCGCACAATCATCCTGATCTGGTCCTTATCGGTGGGCCTTAAAGTCATCATCGAGGCCTTCGCCCTCCACCGGGTCACAAATCTGAGAAACTCTCTTTGGGTCTGCCTTGTTGTTTCGAGATCACGAGTTGTAATCTCAATTGGGTGTTGTAAGAGTATTGCGCAACAAAGGCCTCGGCCATTTCGTCCCAACTCCGTTGACATCATCCTCCAACTTCGCATACCAGATAGCGGCCACACCCGACAGGGTCCGGCCAAATAGCGAAAGCTTCTGGGGTCTGGTGAGGCCCATTGGTCGTAGATATCTGAGAATAGCCGGAGGTGGACCATGGGATCCCAGATCCATCGAAGCGATCATCTGCGGCATTTTGAATCTATCCGGCAATGTCACAGCCACATCGGTATATCCGTCCTCGATATCCGGATAGCTTTTACCCCCTGGGATTTTTTGAATAGCTTCTCGAGCTTGCTCAATTTCAATGCGTGGGTCTACTTCGAACTCGAAGGGAGAGTCCGGGTGGTTGCGGGTGTATGTCCTTGGATATTGAGGTGGAAGCGGGGGGGCCGCCCGTTGGAAGGTCTGTGTCCTCCTGGATGTTCTGGACATTTGGCAAGGTGTTCTGGGATTTGGCAGGACATTTTGGGCAGTTGGTGTTTGCTCGGGTAGGGACCCCTGGTGGAGGAGGATGGGTGTGAGGCTGATGCTCCGGCTTGCTGCTGGAGCCGGTAATTAGCTCTGCCTGTTGGGCCATGATTGTGGCCTGCTGTTTAGAGAACTCCGCTTGGCGACAGCGTCCTCCTGCATCTGCCTTCATGCTCTCTTGGATGGCGCATCATTTCTCCATCTCATGTTCTGCTGATCCTGCTGACTGACTGGTATGTGTATCTCTATGGCAGAAACTGGGACCTCAACCCGACTGTTTACTGCTAGGGTAGACCACTGCTCTGGTAACCTCTGTTCAGACACACTACGCCTTCTCCTGACAACTGGGGTAGAGAATGGAACACTGGCTGTCCGTCAACCAGATCCTCAGATCGATTGAGCCGACGGCCTCTTGTCTAAAGTGCTTGGGAAATATCTACTGGGTCGAAAGCAATTGTGCTAAAACTGTCCCTAGCAAAAGATAAATAAAGCAAAAAGGAAATAAATAACCAGATAAACGAACAGCATAACAGCTTAAAATAAATACACAACACACAGCTGGGCATAACAACACACGGTCGATAAGCTGAATACACACTGTCCTCAAACACTGATCATTATCCTTGAATCACTGTCCCTGAAAACTGAATCCGATACCCGTAGATAACTGACTCTCAAACACTGACTGATGCCCGCAGCCTGATGCCCAAACTCATAAGCTGATACATGCATTCCCTGTAGAGACGCACTCTAACAGCACATAACAGATAAGTGAGAGCCAAAAACCCCTATGTTGGGGTAGGTTTCCCTGTCCTATTTTGTCAGGAGCTAGGGTTTCACTACGCACGCAGCGGTTTCAAACAACCTATATTGGGTAAGCAACCTGTGCTAGTTTGGAATGGTCACTACGGATTTGATATGCACTAGGTCGAATGGTCAAAAGGGTGCCCCGGTAAAACCGGGGTTTGTGTTCCCATACTGGCAGAGCCCACAACCGGTCAGCCTTATGGTCATGCCTTGACAAGACAAGCCTCTGGCAAACCGTTCAGGAATAGCAGATGGCAAACACGGTGTCCTAGGCGCACCAATGCAAATGCAATGCAAAGAAACACACAATGTAGTCAAAACCAGATATCATGGGTTCGAGTCAAGTTCTCTAAATCCCCAGCCGAGTCGCCAGAAATTGAACAAGTCCGCTAGGGACCTCATTACAGTTCAGACTCGATTTGTGTTACGGTTCTTAATCTGAACCAAAGAGTCCAAATCCGAAAAATCGTTTTGAGAAAACAGATTTTTGAAAGAAGTGCCAAACATGGACTGCTTTGCCAGATAGAGAGTCGCCACCTAAATATTTTATTTTTGGGAAATTTAGGAAACCCTGACTCGTTTGCCTAAGGCCACGTATCCGTCATCACCAAAGTTGCCTCGGCTCGGGAACTTGGGTACGATTGGGGAAGGTCACTTCGTGAGCACCCCCGCTCGCCCGATCAAAGATCGGCCTCTACTAACCATGATATCTAGTTTTGAAAACATTGTGCATTCTTATTCCGGTTATTAGCCTAGATTTTTACTATGTGATGCGCATAGCATACAAGTATAGACCGGGTCGCCTGAATTGGAACAAAACATTTCATGTTTGTTTTTGAAAGATGGTTTGCTACTCGCAAGTAGGCTTAAAATGCAGATTTTGCCACCCTCGGTGGGCTTAGAAAAGATGGTTTTGCCACTATCTAGTGGGCTTAAAACTCACAGTCAAATGTATTGTTCCAATCCAAATAACCCAACCTTCACCCACAGGCATTCAGGCAGTTATATCACATAAGCACATAGCCTCATGGTAAGCATGCTATCATGGCAGTCACTCACACACATGCAAGGATGCTAAAGCGTAAAACTTACCGAGTACTCCAAGCCAAAACAGAAGCTAATTAGAAATCCATGCATGATCCTAATTATACAGAAATGCCTAATGCAACACATGCAATAATGCAACTATAGCAGGCTCGGCTATTCTAAACATGGCATATGGAATGCTACAGCTAACATGTATTCAACTTGGAATTGAAATACAATGCAGTGAGTATGATGCGCCGAGCCCGGTGCATGGAAAACAGATGAATGAATGCAAACATGCTATCATACTATGTGCTAATTGAAATATGCCCTAATCTAACCATCATAAACAGGTAAATAAAAGGGAGAAAGACGTGGGGTTGGAAGACATACATCACACGCACGCACACTTATTACAACATTGCCCTCGCTCGGAGGGTCTGAATAAATAATATACAGTCCCAAATGAATAATACAGTCCGAATAAATACAAAATCCTAATTAATTAACAGATTTAACTAGGAAAGTAATAAATTGGCATGCAAGCCAGGGACTGTCTCAACTCTGATCCAAATGATGAATGATGCATGTTCGAGTTGCCTTTGCGCGGAAATCCACTGTGATGCCCCAATTAGCCTCTATTTTGCAATTGTTCTTGGAAAGCGCGCCAAGCTCCGGAAGGCTGCTGATTCTTGATTTGCTGCAACAGAGAGCAGGAAAGGGGCATGGTAATGTATTTTCACATATGTATGCTTGACTACTCTTCAGGGAGCGTAGTCTTCGATCCTCGTGCCACCAATCACGCATATCGATGCATGAGGGCCGAGGAGTCGATTTGCATGACTCAATATGGAATGAATGCACATATAAACACAACAAGACCGAGACTCCATCATGGATAATCCGGAGTGTTGGCGACTGGGAATTGAGACACGTTCCATCACTCAAAGTACGAAACGTCCCTCGTTTCCCGTACTCGGGCTAACTCCTATCCCAAACACAATGCAATATGCATGACATGCATGAATGCAACTAAGATACAACCTAACATGCACAATGCTATGAAATGGCATACACGATGCACGAGGTAACATGGCATACACAATGCGCTAACCTACAGCCTAGCATATACAATGCTATGAAATGAAATGGCATACACAATGCACAATGGACTTACACCAACACAAGCAGACCTCAGCCACACTCACATAAGAGGCCATTAGATGAAAATGAGACACTCGAGATGCGTGCACACATGCACGCAAACCGATGACCGAACCTAAGGCACGAATGCCACTCTACCAAAGCATGGTAAGGCATGGAACATGATATGCAAACAAGCCAATTTCAGCACTAAAACAAGATGCTAAACAGCCCCGAAACATGGCAATATGGCACCCGATGCATGAGGTGAACCCCGAAACATAAGATTAGGCACATGGAATGACTTATGGCTATACAAAGCATGCATTATTTGAACATGAAGTGTAAAGACAGAGTCAAGACAGTCCCAAAACATGCATTTTTCCAGTTTAGAGTGTGGCCAAAAAGTGCTAGCAAGATGGCTTAAAATAGCATGCGATTTTGACTATCAAACATGGTTTACATGGCAAGTATATGAAGCACATGGAATCTCACCATACCAGCAAAAATCAGTGAACTAAACATGCCAAAATATGCCTAAATAACCATGGAAATGCAGCCAACACATGCACAAATGAGGGGCTCCTTTAGAGGGCATACAAAGGGGTTCTTAATCACATACAAGATGGACATGTGGCAGCCCCAAACCAACTTTGAAAATCAAATATGATAATCCAAAAACTCAGCAAATCAGCCCCAAAATCAATCAACAAAGCATGCAAGATGGGGTCGCTTTGGAAGGCCAAAATGACCACCAAACAAGTCAAGGTGAGAGGGGGTCAACCCCCCTCTGATTTGGAGGCTCAAAATAGCAGCCAAGCCACTGAAAATCCACTGGATTTCAGTGGCTAGAAGGCCAAATGAAGCATGCAACAAGGGCTAGGATGCAAAGCTCAAAAAGGGAGGCAACCAAGTATACAAGATAGCATATGACCTCAAACAAAAATGGAACCTTAATAAAACATGAATATGATGTAAAAAAAAGCCTTTTTTTAGTTTACAACAAGTCTCAAAAATGGACACAAATATGGCTTATCTATTATGCAAAAAAAGGCCCTAAAAGAGATAATAGAGGTAAGAGGTAGAAGCTGGCCCCAAATGGCCAAGAGCCCTTCAACAACATTGAAGAGGGGCTCAAAACATGACACTTCACAGTTTACATCAAGCCACGAAAGTGAACATAAATGAGGCTAAACTATCATGCAAAAAAAGGCCAAAAAAGGGATAAAGAAGCAAGTGATAGCTGCTGGCCTCAAACAGAGGAGGGCCCTTCAACAATGTTGAAGAGGGGCTCAAAACATGATATTTTACATTTTAAAACTAAGTCTAAAACAGCTCACAAATAGGCCTAAAATACTATGCAAAAATAGGCCTAAAAGAGGGTTTAAACACAAAGGGTAAGAAGAAAGCCTCAAACAGGGAAAGGCCCTTAATCAAACATGAAAAAGAGCTCAAAATAAGACTATTTCCAGTTAGGGTCGGAGCCCAAAAATGCAAGAAAAATGAACTAATATATTGAGCAAAATAAGGCAAGAAAAAGGGAGAAGGAGACTTACCCTTGTAGCCTATGTCTTCAACAGCTCTTGGACCAAGTTTGGTGGCTCTCAACCTTTGGAAACCAGCTTCAAAGGATTGGAATGGAGGATGGAGGTGTGGTACTATGGTGTGTAGTGTAAAGAGTGCAAGAACCTTTAGGGTTTGAAGGTTGGAAGAGAGGGAGAGGGGGGAGGGGTGTAATGCAAGAGCTCCAACACAATTTTTGTAACCCTTAAAACTGAAGGGGAGGGGCTGGTTTTATAGGCAAAGGAGTGGAGAAAAGGGGGGGGAGATTCAAATTTAAATTTCCCCCCCAAAAGTTCCCCCCTCGGATACAGAATCTGGGGGGCAAAGGAGGGCATAGCTGGAAGGAACAGGGCATGGGGAGCATGGCCGGCCAGTTCAAAAAGGTCAGGTGGCCAGCCGGCCAAGGTTCAAAGGGGTCAAGTGGAGAAAGCTGACCGGCCACCCATATTGGTGGCCTCCCAAGTGTGTACAACACAAATTTGTGGTTGAGGGCCAAAAAACATGGCCTGGGAATGGTCAACACTAGCTTTCTAGCGAGGAAAACGGCCGACGGAGGGCGATGAAGGAATAAAACTGGTCCTCAGAACAATTGCAGGCCTCCCACCCTTCTACAAGCTTCACAACAATGAAAATAAGGTCCCCGCCAAAAATGAACTCAAACCGGTGCAAATCGAAGGTTCGGGGGCCAAAACGCGCAGCCCGGGGCCCCGAAAACTGACTGTTAAGCACCGAAAGTGGTGTTCGACCACGAAGTTGGTCTCTCGGACCACAGTGTCCCTCAAAAGGGAGGAAATAAGATGTATGCCAAAAACTGGAGCAAACGGAGGTGGTTAGGCGGTCCGGAACCGAGGCACACGGCCGCCGACTCCGAAAACTGGGAACCGGACTCCGGAATGGGAAAAATGGCCTACGACCACGAAACGTAGCACACGGCCACTGAGAGATAATCTACGAGACCTCTCTCTCCCTTCGGGAAGAGAAAACAGAGAAAACAGAGCCTGGTTCGCAAACCGAGGCAAGGCACAAAAGAGTCTGGAAGTTCGGAGGCAAGGCTCGCAGCCGAGACTCTGAGACTTCTAAACGAGCACAATATGCAGCATCACTAAGTACTCAATTGGTGACGTCTGAGTCTTAAGGTCGGTCAAAAATGGGGTGTCTACACAAGCATGCTAACGTGGCAATCACTTACACGCATGCAAGGATGCTAAAGCGTAAACACTTACAGTGTACTCCGAGCCAAAATAGAAAACTAGTTAGAAATCAATGCATGATCCTAGCTATACAAAATGCCTAATGCAACACATGCAAAATGCAACTAAATAGGCTCGGCTATCTAAGACGGCATATGAATGCAACAATTGATACATGTATTCAAATAGGTATTGAAATACAATGCAGTTTGAATGATGCGCCGAGCCTGGTGCATGCAAGACGAATGAATGATGCAAACATGCAAGCATAAGGTATGCTAATCGAAACATGCCCTAATCTAACCACCGAAAGCGAATAAATAAAAGGGAGAAAGATGTGGGGTTGGAAGACATTCACACACACACGCACACTTAATACAACAATACGCCCTCGTGAAGGAGGGTCCGAATGAATAAGCTAACTAGCTACGCTAATTAAGCTAACTATTACAAACCAACTAATTAACTATTCTAGTTAACTAATTATTACAACAATTGGAATAAATCAACTAACTATTCTAAGTTAATTGATTATTACAAAACAAATTAATTAAACACATTAACTAATTAATTACAACACTTGCATGAATGAAATAGCTAACTTATTCTAAGTTAACAAAAGCGATTAAATGGCCTTGAGGATGAGGGACATGCATGCTCAGTTGGCTTCCTCCCAGAAATCCATCGCTATGTCGTCAATTGCCTCTGTTTGCATTCGCCTTGATTCTTAAACACCGAACCAATCTCCATGCTGCTTCTACTCCAGAACTAGAATAACTTTGGACCACCTCTGAGCCTGAGAACTGTCGGCCACTTAAGGAGGCTGTAGGCCACTTAAAGTGGCCAGTAGGCCACTTCCACTAGCTGGACGGCCACTTGCTCCTGCACATTCCAATTTTGCTGCAAACAGAGTACAACAGGGCCAAGAAACCTAGGTGTACAAGAATACAAGAATCCTAAGTATAATAGGAATAGATAACAGCTAACACCCCCCCTCAAGCTCAAGGTGGTAAGGCAAATATCAACTTGAGCTTGGCGAGGAGATTAGAGAAGCGTCCTAGAAGATGAGCTTTGGTGAAGAAGTCGGCGGTCTAATCAGCAGAGGTAACAAATAAAAGATGAACAGTGCCCCTAGTAACATGCTGGCATATGAAGTGGCAATCTATCTCAATATACTTGGTGCAATCATGGAAGATATCGTTATGTGCAATCTGAATAGCACTCTAGCTATCACAATAAAGATTGGTGGCAGCAGAATGATAAACTCCCATATCAGAAAGAAGCCAATGAAGCCACACAAGCTCCTGAGTAGTGTTAGCAAGAGCATGATACTCGCCTCGGTACTAGAACGAGCAATAAAGGTTTACTTCTTGCAACGCCAGGCAATGAGAGAGTTGTCCAAGAAAAAGCATAACCCAGTAGCGAAACGATGGTCAGTATAATCCCCTACCCAATCTGCATCAGAAAAGACATGGAGCTATAGAGAAAACTAGGCAGAGTAGTGAAGACCAAGAAACAAAGTGCCTTTGAGATAGCGCAAAATGCGAATTAGAGCATCATAGTGTGGAAAACGGGGGGCAACCATGAATTGACTGACAATATGAACAGCATAAACAATATTTAGACGAGTAACCGTGAGATAGACAAGACTACCAACTCGCTGACGATATAAAGTGGCATCAGACAATAGGGAACCTTCAAGAGGTGTAAGAGAAGTCTGATGATCAACGAGAGTAGTGGCAGTCTTGCAATCGGTAAGGCCAGCACAAGCCAAAAGAACAGAAGTATACTTGGCCTGGGTTAGAAAGTAACCAGATGAATCTTGAGAAATTTCTAAGCCAAGGAAGTAGCTAAGAAAACACAAATCTTTCATCTCAAATTGGCGACGGAGCAAATGTTGGAGACAAGAAATACCCACGAGGTCATTGTAAACTCGACTTTCTCCGCGACCCCCTCTTGGAGAGCTTGAATTGGTGCTATAGTTCGGACTCCTGTCACGGTTCTGAATCTAGTTTCACAAGTGCAATGTGAAACTGATAAACATCAAAGAGTCCAATCCGGCAAATCATTTTGGAAAATCAGATTTTAAATCAAATAATGCCAAAACTGGACTGCTTTGCCAGATTACAGAGTCGCCACCTAAATATTTTGTTTTTGAAAAATTTAGGAAACCCTAACTCGTGCCAAAGGTCACGTGTCCGTCATCACCAAAGTTGCCTCGGCTCGGGAACTTGGGTACGAAAGGGGAAGGTCCTGAAATGAGCACCCACGCATGCCCGATCAAAGATCGACCTCTACTATCATGATATTTGTTTCATAAACCATGTGTTCTTATTCCTGTTATTAGCTAACTTTACTATGTGACGCACACACAAGCAAGTATAGACTAAAATCGCACGAATTGGAACGAATTCAACTCATGTTTGTTTTCAAAAATGGTTTGAAAGTGTCACCCTCAAGTAGGCTTAAAACATGATTTGCCACTTCGCAAAGTGAGCTTAAAACTCACAATCGTCAAATTGTTCCAATTCAAGCAACAAAGCCTTCATCCACAGGCATTCATGTAGTTTAGCAAATAAGCACATAGCCTCATGGCAAGCATGCAAATCATGGCATCACCCACACTCATGCAAGCATGCTAAAGCGTAAAACTTATAGTGTACTCCGAGCCAAAACAAAAGCTAGTTAAAAATATGCATGATCCTAACTATGCAAGATGCCTAATGCAACACATGCAATAATGCAACTAAATAGGCTCGGCTATCTAAGATGGCATATGAATGCAAGAATTTGATAACATGCTTTGAAACACATATTTAAATAAGTATTGAAATACGATGTAGTTTGAATGATGCGTCGAGCCCGGTGCATGCAAGACAAATGAATGATGCACGCATGCAAGCATAAGGTATGCTAATTGAAACGTGCCCTAATCTAACCATCGAAAGCGGATAAATAAAAGGGAAAAAGGCGTGGGGTTGGAAGACATGCACACACACACACACACGCACGCTTATTACAACATTGCGCCCTCACGAAGGAGGGTCCAAATAAATAAGCTAAGCTACACTAGCCTAAGCTAATTATTACAAAACAACTAATTAACTATTCTAGCTAATTAATTATTACAACACAATTGAATAACTAGCTATGCTAAGCGAATTAAAATATTACAAAATAGATTAAACTAATTAATTACAACACATGTATTAATTAGGTACAACTAGCTAATAAAGCAATAAAGTGGCCTTGCGGGCGAGGGAGACATGCATGCTCGGTTGGCTTCCTCTCGAAAATCCATCGCCTTGCCACCGATTACCTCTGTTTTCACTTGCCTTGATCTCTGAACACTGAACCAATATTCCAGACTGCCTCTGCTCCAAAACAGGAACACTTTGCACAAAAATGGACTGGTGGCCGATCGGCCACAGAAGGTGGATGTCGGCCACCTTAACTGGCCGGTCGGCTAGTCTAGGTGGCCAGTCGGCTACTTCTTGTGGCTAGTCGGCCACTGCTTTTTCCAGACTCCTACTTTTGCTACAACAGCGAGCAACAGGGGCAAAGCAATGTATTTTTCAAGAAATGTGCGTACTGCTACACTCATTATCATGTCTCAAGCTCAAAAGAGTATGGCACTTGGCTCTCAAGCCACCAATCAAGCATTTTCATGCATGATGGCCAAAGAACCAAGCTTGTACAAGCTTAATGAATGCATAAATAAGACTCAAAGGGCCATCACCCTATCATGCATGATCAAGGGTGATGGAGACAAAGGAGATTGGCTCATTTCATCACTTTGAGTATGAAATGGACCAATCTACCTTGTGTTCAACATAACGTCCGATTGAACACATGCAATGCACACAACATGCTTATCTTGGTCGTGTTTTACTTGATTCAATTTTGTTTACCCATTTTAGCATTACCAAGCCATTCTTTAGTCAATTTGTCCAAGGTGATTGTCCTCTAATGAGAGAGGGGTCAACCAAAGGATGGTTTAAGACATGAGAGAGATCATGCCTTTGGCTAGGAGAAACCCTTAAAAGAGGGTTAAAGCCATTGAGCACAAGCTCTATCTCAAGCTTAAACACAATCATAAGGTTAACCAACCCTCAAAACAAATGGAAAAATGAAGAAATGAGGGAGGTTGCAGACTTCTCAGTGCTGAAATGGCATGAAAAATAATGCTAAACATGCAAGCAACACATGCACAACATGTTAAGAGTCAAAAGCATTAAAACTAGTGAAGAGCACTACACTAGAGGCATGCAATATCAATCTCAAATGACCAAACCAGCTCTGGACAGAGCTTAAACATGCCAAAACAGTGGGTAAAATATGCTGAGATGGAAGCATAAATGGCAAGAAAAACATGCTCACATGTTGGCTCACAAACAAGGCTCAAAGCACAACTCTTAAAAGTAATGAAAGTGTGAAGTAAGTGAGAGTGTGACAGAGATATATGCACTGAAAGCACATGTTAAATGATGCTGTGGCATGCAATCATCTCAAGCAAGACATGTTAGAGGCCTCAAAACACAAAGCTAGTGAAGGCCTTTACACTACAACCATGCAAGACAATGCTTATATGACCAAGAAGGCTCAAAATAGAGCTAAAGCATGCTAAATCAGTAGTAAAAACATGCTGAGAACAAGTCACAAAAAGATAGAAAAACATGCTCACATGTTAGGCCATCTACACTTGCAAAGAAGACACAAGGAGGGAAGGCCACCCCCTCCTATTTTAGACCTTAAAACCAAGTTTTTACCACTGAAATTCCCCTAGAATTCAGTGGTTGAAAAGCCAAAAAAAAGTTGTTTTAAAAGCTTTGAAAAATGGCACAACACTTTAGCAAACAAGCTACAAAAAAGGGTGTACCACCCCTAACTCCGAAACACACCTCAAACCACTATTTTAAACCATAAAAACAGAGTTTTTTTAGAGGTTAAAACCAGCCTCAAAATAGCATGCAAAGGTGGCTAAGCAACCAACTAAAGTAAAGCTTTAAAGAGGTAAACCTTATACCTTTGAAGCACAGCAACAAACAGCAATAATTCTGAGCTAAAACCACTCTTAGAAGCTCAAACAAGGCCTTTAAGAATCTCATCTCCAAGATGAAGGTGTTTGGTCAAGGGTCTTACTACAAAAGTGTAGAGAATTCTCACTTTCAAGCACAAAATAGGAAGAGAGAGAGGATTCTAGAGAGAGGGGAAATTTTGCTTACAAAATTTTGTAACCCCTCAAATAGGGAAGAGACCTCCCCTTATATAGAAATCCAAGACAAAAGCTTGCTTTCATCCTTCCATACACGTGTATGGAGATAGCATTCAGTGATCAACAGCTGGCACAGCTGGCTAAGAAAATATCTAAAAAAGGAGAAAAATGGCCGTCGGCCACTTCCGGTGGCTAGCCGGCCACCTCCCCTAGCCGATCAACCACTTCAAGTGGCCGACAAGGGGGAAAAGTGCCCGACAATAGCCAAAAGTGGCCGACAAGGCCCTTCCTCCCTCCAGGCAAGAGGCACCAAGGTTTGGTCCAAAAACAAACACAAAACAAAGAGGGTTTAGGGGCCCAGAGACAAGGCGTTCCGCCGAGAACTTTGGACACTCAAAACGAGCACAAACATACACAATCATCGAGTGCACAAACGATGACGTCTAAGTCTTGAGGTCGGTCAAAAATGGGGTGTCTACAGTTGCCCCTCTTTGACAGAACTTGGAAGTCATGAAATGACGAGAGTGAATGTCAAAGCCCAGAGACGGCCCATTTTTGACAAGGCTGAAGACTCAGACAAACAAGCAAACGAAACAAAGAACGGTTGAGCCCGCAGGCTACCTACGTATCCTTTTGCAAGGATTCAAACCAGCGTAGTTCTGGAGCAAGATGCAAATGATATGCACGATGCAGAACATAACTTATGATCATGCAATGAGGGCTGCAATGAAACATCTAGATGCAAATGTTATGCAAAGAAATGCTACAGCAAACTCGTACATAAGCAAGTAACATGAACCAAACCACATTTCATGCGGAAAGGATGTAAGAAAATTATGCAATCTCAACTACGCCTCACACAGAAAAGGTAAAGAACAACAACCGTCGGGCGCACCCGAGGCAGCAAACAAGATCCCAACGCGTGGCACACGCGAGGAAAGAAGTAATAATAATAAGTGAAAGGCATCCAACCATTATGCAATCAAAGCAAAGGACGGTATAAGCATCGAAATCCATCCAAATGCATTTAACCAAAGCATCCTAACGCGCCACGCGCGAGAGGGAAAAGGGAGCGGTGCAAACACTGGAGGGTGGTATAAACATCAGAGCATGTTCCAATGTTTCTAACCAAAACAAAGTGGTATAAGCGTCAAAACACGTTCCAAATGCTTCTAACCGGAAGGGTGGTATAAACACCAGACTCACAACCCAATGCTTCTAACCAAAGCATGGAGGTATAAGCATCGGACACACAACCCAAATGCTTCTAACCGGAAGGGAGGTATAAGCGTCGGGCACACGGTCCAAACGCTTCTAACCAAAGGGAGAGGTATAAGCATCAGACACATATCCCAAACGCTTCTAACCAAAGGGGTGGTATAAACATCGAGCACACAACCCAATGCTTCTAACCAACAGGGTGTCGATTTAAACACCTGGCATACCCGAATATTTCTAACCAACGGGGTGGTATAAGCGTCAGACACGTCCCAAACGCTTCTAATCAAAGGGGTGGTATAAACATCGGGCACACAACCCAAACACTTCTAACCAAAGGGGTTTCTGGGAAAACACCGGGCGTACCCAAATGCTTCTAACCAGAGAAGGAGTTCAAAGGACAGGAATGATCTTACCTGGAATTCCTCCGAATGAACTGCACATACAATATCGTCTGGTTGCACCAGCTTTGAATGAACCGTACATACAATACCGTGCCTGCACAAGGAAGAAACTTTGACAAGTACAATATAATAGGAATGCATGTTCAATGCAACATCAATAACCATGACACAATGTTTAGAGAGGCATGCTGCATGCACATTATGCCAGGAACAAAATAGAAGCATAACATGGAGCATGTTCTATGCAACATCGAATGCATGTTCAATGCAACAAGTATGGACAATTTTATGCGAATGTAAGGGCATGCACAATGTAATATAACGCAACATGCATATTCTATGCAAACATAAGAACATGTGTAATGCAATGACATGCAACATACACATTCTGTGCATAATGATAACAATGCATTATTCAATGCAACATCAATAGCATGTTCAATGTAAAACATCGAATAAAGAAACACGTGCCTTAACAAGACCAATTCAGTTGCAACCTCCAATTTACCTCTCACAGTTACAATGTATTTCAAAAGGATACACCTCGTTCGTGCCGGCTGACAATGAGTCACGCATCGAAGACATGAGTTGAAACTTTCGCAGAGACACTTTGAGCTGAAAAGTAGACTTTTCTTGCACTTTCTCGAGAGCCAAGGACTCAAAACAATCTGAAAACACACAAGGAGAACACTGGACACTTACCAGCCACCCTGGAGGCATGTCGACCACTTACCATTGCTGTCAGCCACCTAAGTGGCCAGTCGGCCACAAAAACTGGCCAATCGGCCAGTTGTGGCAGATTCGGGTCATTTCAGTCTTTTTGCATGTGGATCTTTAAAAACACCATCCCAAAACACATTTCCTCACACACAGAGTGCCGAAATCTCTTATCCTTCATCCTTAAACAATTTTTTATTAGATCCGAGCTTTACATGCGTTTTCCAACACCCCTCGCGAAGTTGATTCGCTAAAACCTTTCGGTTTCCTTCGTTTTGAATCGATCAAAATTTCTTTTCGGAGCTTTTTCCTCCATTTTCACCACTTGAAGTTTGTTTCCCTCAAGTTTATCTTGAGTTTGGCGCCTTTTCCCGGGCTTTGACTTTTCCTCCTATTTTTTCTCCCTGAGAGTTGACTTTTGTTGTCTTTTGACACTTTTCACCCATTTTACTAATTTTTGCCTACTTCTCACCTTCTTTGCAAATGGCAGACAACGCTCCACATGACGGGGGTTCTCCGAGGATGGAGGAGGAGCTCGAGCACATATCATTACCGCCCAGAGTCCGGCCTTTCGACCCAGAGAGGAACCGCCCTAAGGCACATGCACTACCACCTAGCACAGTCCGTCACTTTAGCGGATTTGCACGACGTGCACCAGCAGATCCGTTGCTACGGGAGCCAGAGTCTCATCTGTCCCACGATGCCTCTAAGGTACATACTCTACTCTCACATTTTCTACAATGCACTTAACATTTCTTGCATAGCTCGTATCTTTACACTACATTTCATCTGCTCATTCTGAACACATTCACGCGCTGTATGTCTGCTCATTCTGAACACATTCACACACTGCATTTCTGCTCATCCAGACAGGTAGACTCCTGCTTCACCCGCAGATATAGGTCCACCGCAGCAAAGGAGTGGTATATGGATCTCCCCGATGGCGTCCGGCAAATTATTGATGATACAGGGTTCGGTTTGTTTTGCTTGGGATTGTCGCACCTCATGGCGAGCAAGACCCTTTTAGGCGCATTGGTAGAGAGATGGTGAGACACCACCAACTCCTTCCATTTCTCTACCACCGGGGATATGACGATGACCCCGTACGACTTCGCCATGCTGACGGGCCTTGAGGTGGGAGGACGGCCGATCCCATACAACTTCGATATGGGTGAGTGGATGCCGCTTGGACCTATTTGCTGGGAGCACACCCGATATACATGGTTCGTGGACCACTTCAGAGGGACAAACCCAGCGATTATGGAGGGGATTGAGCAGTACACTCGAGGTTTCCTGATGTTCCTCTTCGGCACTACCTTGTTCGCCGACGGGGCGAACACAGTCGAGCTGTATCTCTTGAGCGCCTTAGTGGACCTATCCCTGGCGCCGGCCTCGCTACCCTATACTACTACATGAGCTCGACCTCCCGCAGGAGCGAGAACAGGATTGGCTGCTAATGGAGAGCCTAGGAGGTATGCTTTACTTTTCAGCTTTACATTTCAGCCATGCTTTCTGCTTTGCACTTTCTATACACTACACATTGCACACACTGCACACTGCACACACAAAGTCTAATCTCTGCTCTGCACTTGCACTTTCTATACATTGTACTGCACTTTGCTTTCTGCATTTTTTGTATTCTGTATTCTCACTACCACTGTCTTGCTTTTCACAACTATGGGTATATGCCTATTTCCAGGCACTTGCCCCAGAGCCAGAGGTTGAGACGCCTCTCGAGGTACTGTACTCGCACCGATATGACAACTGGTGCCAGCCGAGGACCTGGGAGGCCTCTCATATCTTTGCCATTATTTTGACACAGTGAGGATGATAAAGGTAATTCAAAACTCACGGATTTTTCTGCTTTCAGCTTCAATTCATTTTACATATCTGATGGCAACTAATCAATCTATGCACTTACTGTCTGCAGGTCACATGACAACCCTGGCCGACTATACCAGAGGGTGCGAGATTCCAGTTTGCCAGAGCTTGGGGCGCTTCCCGATATCGGCCCTTGCTTGAAGGGCCAATGGGCCGAGCGTGGTTTCTTGGAGAGCGCTTCATCCGCCAGACACTAGGCCTACCCTTACAGTTAGTTCCTTTACCGCCTCCTCCTTCTATGCGGGCTACAGAGAGTCTCTCCCCTCAAAAGATTACGGATTTCATGTGAGGCGCAGATACAGACCTGTTCATCGGGGATGGGGACTATACAACTTATCTCCAGGCGTACCTCATGCCCCCATTGGCAGGTGTTCGTGCTCATACGGGGAGGTCGACTGATATCCCCTCGTCGAGCAGGGCCCGAGTAACAGAGGCCCCTTCGACAAGTAGGGCCCGGGCAGCAGATGCTCCGTCGACGAGTAGGGCTTGAGCACCAAGGGAATGGGCTAGAGGGATACCCCCTGTCAGACAGAGTTTTGGATGGCCAGATCTACCGACCGAGCTGACGGGTTGGCGGTACTTCAGAGAGCCTTATCAGATCTTGATCGAGCCTCCGTTACTTGGTTACAGATATGTCAGGACACCCGATGCACTGCCGGTATGCATTACAGCTTTCATTTTTCATTTTCGTGATACTCATTCATTCGTTCACTGATCATTTCAACTTGCATTTGCAACCCTCCACAGGATATGTCGAGGGATTACTCGAGGTGTTGGGCTCATTCGAGGGCATGATCTTGAGGAGAGAGACGATGCTTAGCTCCCACGGCATACAGGTAATTTTCAATTTTCTTGCATTTCGGTTATCATATTTCTGCTGATATACTGAAACTAACGTCTCAACTGAACAGTTTCCCACACTGCACTGATACACTGTATGTATAGATCACATCTAACATATTGCATTCACATACCGTATCTGACTTCTGCATGTACTCACCCTGCACAACATACTTGCATCTGATACACCTACTGTGTCTGATATATTCAAACTGCCTTTTTAGGTCACACCTCTTCAGTCAGGACCATCAGAGCCTTCTCCAGCAGCAGGGAGAGAGATTTTGGCACGCGACCGAGGGAGACGTCAGGAGCCTGTCATGCGCGATGACGATGATGAGACTAGTGAGGCCGAGGAGCCAGTGAGTCCCTAGTCAGAGTCATCTAAGGGTGGAGATGATGGCACTGGCTCGGGTTCTGAGGGTGGTGACGACGCTAAGGAGGGCTCTGAGGATGAGAGCGAAGGCAGCTCTGGTTCAGGCTTCGGCTCAGATTCAAACAGTGGCGCTGATGGCGATAGCTCTGAGTCCGCCCAGTCGAGGAAGAGGATAAATAGGGCCTCTCGATCCCGAGATGGATAGCACCGATTTAGATGCTTTTTGCTTTGTTTCTCTTTTGCTAGTAGTGTTAGCACATTATGCAGCCTTAGGCAGTTTTATTTTCTTTAAAAATTTGTACTTTTTGTAAAAAAAAACCATGATTGGAATGAAAACAACTTTTTGATAAAAAAAAAACGTGTTACATTTCATATTCTGAGCATCGCATTGCACCATTTTACACAAAAACAGGACTGGATAAAAATTGAATATTGTACATTGTCTTGACAATTGCTTAGTCAGGTAGTGAACCAACCAAAACATAACAAACAAAATAAGACAACTCAAAGAACAATTAATGCAACAACTCAATAAACAAAACAACAACTCGATAAATGAAATAAATACAACTCGATAAACAAATTGTAACAACTCTATAAATAGATCAACAAAACTACTAAACAAAGCAGCAGGACGCATCTAGAGTGGAACAAAACACAGGTTTTCAGCATCCTCAACACACAGGAAGGCCAAAAACATTCTTCTGGAGACAAAAAGAGGTTGTCGGCCACTTAGTGCTAATTGTCGACCACTAAAGTGGCCGGTCGGCTACCTTAACTGGCCGGTCGGCCAGTAATGTAGGGAATCTCCAGATTGCTGCCACTTGTCTTCCTCTCAGTGCCTTATCTTCTACAAAAGCTAGGATTTCGTGGTTTCTTCATTCCAGCTCTGTTTTTGCCACAAAATGGAGCCATTTTTCACCGAAAAACTCTCCGATTGGATTGCGAATTTAGATGGCTCAGAAAAGTTGAATTTCTAGGGTTTCGGGATAAATGCACTATTCCCGCTAAGTCGTACTCCGCTATGTTTTCCATTCCTCCATGACGCGGCTAGATGTTGGAACCCGATTACGCATGTTTTGAGCTTCGGCCCCACAATTGAAGAATTCCAAGCTTTGATGGAATCTTGGCGTAATGAGGAGATCTTGCCCCAGTCTCATTTTGGCCACATCCAAGCTTTAGGACGGATGTATGGGCTTACTTTACATGATGCTCAATCTTTAGTTCATAACAGAGAATTGGATATTCCAAGCTTGATTCATCGGTTTTCTAATGCCGGCGACCGTGGCGACCGTCTTTGGCAAGGTTTTCGGCAACATGCCCTCTGCTTGTGTATGTTGGCCCATTTTTTACTTGCCCCTGGTTTCGGAGGGTCTAGCATTCGCTTTATTGAAGTTGCCCAAGGCTTGAAAGAGTGCAAGAGCTGCATTGGCTTGACACTAGCCGAGACTTTGATGGGTTTGCATGCTTTTCATCGCTGGGAAACAACCAAGTTTGCAGGGAGTCCACTACTGTTGTAGGTAATATTTCCCACCCTTCTCACATGCGTTTCTTACATCACTCGGCCCTCAGGCTCTGTTTTTCTCTCAAAACCCTTTCTCACTTTTTCTCTCTACGTACACTTCTCTATTCTTTAATCTCTCATATTTTTCATCCCTCCCCAGGTATGGCTCATGGATAAGTTGAAAGTGGTGGACTCTTGCCCTGCATATTCAACACGCGGCTATTTTTTTTGCCCTCAGCTAGTTAATTTCCCAAATGAGGGATGGTGGTGCCACTGGATGTGCAGCAGGTCCACTGTTGACATTGCTTGGCGTTGCCCCTGGTTTGATCTGCCTGAGATGAGCTATAGCATGTCCCAGCAGCCTGGCATTCAGTTGATTGGCTTGACACACTGTGTCTTCTATTTCCCATTTCGGTTTCGGTGTCAGTTCAGACATGACCAGACTTGCCAGAAGAAGGGATAGAGTACCCAGCTTCATTTCTGATCCGAGGCTCACAGCTAGCTCGGTATTCCATTGCATGGAGGACAAGAGAACTTCTGGCCCCCACTCCCAATTTTAGTTGTGCCCTTTCTGGCGAATGCATAGCTTGGCTTGAAGATGAGGTACAAACCGGGCCCACTTTGGCATCTGAAGCTTCCACAAGCTCTAGGAGGGGACGCAGGAACACCTGACTCAACTATACCCCAAGTTTCTTGCTTTAATTTGTACTTTCAAGTTTTCCTTTTGAATGTAATAAAAAACAACTTCAATTTGTATCAAGAGTCGGAGAACTCTGTATTGAAATCAATGAGATTGAAGGTTGCGGGTACTAAAAATTTTCCTTTTGGTCCAAAAATGGTCTAAGTTGTAAAAAGATTAATTTGAACAAAATCAACTTTTATTAAAACTTTTCAAAACCATTTTCGATAAGGATTACAACTGGACACATCCAGAATCTATCCTTGAGATGTACAACCCCGAATCCAATAACTAGAAAGTTGCCCCTTGTCTGAATAGCACTACACCATAACCAACTCTGATAGCAAAGATCACAACCGAACTCTTGGATGCAGAAAAGACAAAGATGACCAAGACAATCGCATGGACATAGTTGATTTGGAAGTGTTTATGGCTGGACTTCAGAATGAAGTTACCTACGTATCCCAAAGATGGGAATCAAGCCTCACGTAGTTCGGTTCGGGTTCACTCAGGTATTAACACTCTCCTTTTGTGCTCTAACTTTTGTCAAGGCCGGCTTTTCTGGGTTTTCAACCTTGTGAGCTCTGTTTTTATTATTTCAAATTTTTTGTGCTCTAACTTTTGCCTATGTCGCCCTTTTGGGTTTTCGGCCTAGCAAGCCTCTCAAGGGTAGTATTTCTTCAACTTGTCTGTGTTGATTGGTTGGGAGAATTCAAGGCCATCTAGGTCCATAAGGATGACAACTCCACCCAACCAGATAGTTTTGATGATGTAAGGACCAGTCCAATTAGGTCTGAACTTGCCCCTAGGGTCATGGATGGGAGCTCAGTTGTCTTTGAGCACCAAATCCCCTTCTTTCAAATTCCTGGACTTAACTTTCTTGTTGAAAGCCCTGGCAATCCTGCATTGATAACCTTGGACGTGGTACAGTGCTTTCAACTGCCTTTCATCAAACAACATAAGTTCCTCGAACCTGTTCTGTTGCCAATCTGCTTCCTCTATCTGGCACTCAGCCATAACCCGCAGCGATGGAACCTCAACTTCAATCAGCAGAACAGCCTCCATCCCATAAACCAGAGAATACGGAGTTGCCCCAGTAGAAGTCTGAATTGATGTTTTGTAACCCCAAAGAGCAAATGGCAGCTTATGTGGCCAGTCCCTGTAGGTTTCCACCATCTTCTATAGAATGTGCTTGATATTCTTGTTGGCAGCCTTAACAGCTCCGTTGGTTTGTGGCTGATATGTGGATGACTTATGAAAAGCTACGTTGTACTTCTCTAACAAGTCGATCACTTCCTTCTTGAAGTGGGAACCATTGTCCGAAATGATCTCATTCGGGACCCCATAGCAACAAATGATGTTATTCTTGATGAACTTGGCTACGTGTGACGCTTTCAGAACTGCGTAGGATTGGGCCTCGACCCACTTTGTAAAGTAGTCTATCGCCACGAGGATGTACTCATGCCCGTTTGACCCTTTCGGAGTAACTGCCCCAATAACATCAATTTCCTAAACTGAAAATGGCCACGGTGAAGTCATGTTGTACAGCTTCGACGGCGGGATGTTCATGCGATTTGCATGGATCTGACACTTGTAGCATTGTCGAACAAAACCAATACAATCTTCCTCCATGGTTGACCAATAGTAACCCTGTCTGAGAATCTTCCAGGCTAGCATCACTCCGCTCATGTGCGATCCGCACTGTCCCCTGTGGATGGCCTCCATTAGGCACTTCGATTCTTCAGCATCAACACACAGTTTATGCATTCCCAGATGGCCCCATTTGTATAATTTACCCACATAGATGATAAACTGAATAGCCATTTTCCGTATCGCCCTTTTATCTTTGGCATTTGCCCCTAGTGGATAAGCCTCCTTTTCCAAGAAGTTCCAGATGTCATAGTACCAGGGGTTTTGATCTTGTATTTCATCTATTGCGGCGATCAGCTCGTAGGCCGGCACATACCTCTGTTCAATAATGATTGGACGCATCCGGACTCCCAAAGGGATGTCTATCATGGATGATAGAGTTGATAAGCCGTCAGGGAACCTGTTGCTCTCCCTTAACAGATGTGTGAAGGTTAGCTTCTCAAACCTGGGAATCAGAACATCTAGGGTTTGGTAGTAGATTTTCATCCTTTCTTCTTTAACCTTCCAATGTCCTTTCGCTTAAGACAAACACAACCAGGTTCGAGTCCCCAATGACATCCAACTGTTTTGCCCCTAGTTCCAGGGCGGCTTCCAAGCCAGTGATACATGCCTCGTATTCTGCTTTATTGTTTGATACTTTAAACCAGAGTTTGAAAGCTAAGGGTATGTGGGAATTGTCGGGTGCTATCAGCAACACCCCCATCCCATACCTATACTGATTAGACGCTCCGTCAAAGTACATAGTCCAAATCTCTTCTTCGACCTGCAAAATGGCCTCATCCGGGAACAAATACTCTACTGCTTCGTCTCCTTCCACTGGGTGATCGGCTAGGAACTCCGCTACCGCTCTCCCCTTCACAAACTTGCGAGTCATATATTTCAAATCAAATTCAGAGAAAAGAAGCAACCAACAGGCTAGCCTACCCGTAAGCACTAGTTTCTCAAAGAGATATTTGATGGGATCTAATCTCAAAACCAGAATTACAGAGTGAGCTAACAGGTAGTGCCTCAACTTCCTGGTAGCCCATACCAAGGCCAAACAAGACTTCTCGAGCAGAGTGTAACGGGTCTCATATTCTAGCATTTTCTTGCTCAGGTAATAGATAGCTTTCTCCACTTTTTCCTCAGATTCCTGCGCAAGCATACAGCCCATAGTCGTGTCGGTTACTGACAGATACAAAATCAACGGCTTCCCCGACTCTGGCGGCGACAACAGGGGTGGGTTCTGTAGATACTGCTTGATCTACACGAAAGTAACCTGGCATCGATCATCTCATTGGAATTTCTTTCCTTTCTTCAGGAGACCAAATAGTGGTTCACAAGTCAAGGTTAATTTTGCAATAAATCGTCTTATGAATTGCACTTTACCCAGAATTCGCACCTCCATTTCAGTCCTTGGTGGTGGCATTTCTAAGATGGCCTTGATTTTGAAAGGATCGACTTCGATGCCCTTTTGTGTAATCAAGAACCCCCGCATTTTCCCTGCTGTGACACCAAAAGTACATTTCTGAGGATTCAATCACAAACGATACTCTCTGATCTGTTGGAAAAATTTCTTCAAGGCGGTGTAGTGGCCCTCCCTTTCCTTGGACTTGACAATCATGTCGTCCACATCCACCTCAACCTCTTTGTGGATCATATCATGCAAGATCGTAGTTGTAGCCCGTTGATAAGTAGCCCCAGCATTCTTCAAACCGAACGGCATCACCCTATAGCAGTAGGTTCCCCACGAGGTAGTGAAGGCAGTCTTCTCCCTATCCTCGGGTGCCATCAAGATCTGGTTGTACCCAGAAAACCCATCCATAAATGAGAGCAGCGCATGCCTTGCGGTGAAGTCCATCAATTCGTCGATGTGCGGCAGAGGAAAGTCGTCCTTCAGACTAGCTTTGTTCAGATCCCTGAAATCCACACACACCCGAATTCTGCCATCTTTCTTCGGCACCGGAACAATGTTGGCCAACCAAGTAGGATACTCATATACTAACAGCAACCCTGCATCTATCTGCTAGGTGACCTCTTCCTTGATTTTCAGAGCCCAATCCGGGTGTATTCTCCGAAGCTTCTGCTTGATGGGTTGGGCCTTAGGGTCAAGAGGGATCCGGTGCTGTACAATCTCAGGATCGATTCCAGGCATGTCTTCGTAGGACCACGCGAAAACATCTTTGAAATCTTTTAATAAAGTGACTAAGCGCTCGCATTCCTCCGAAGACAACATTGACCCGATCTAGACCAGACGTGGATCCTTTTCAGTACCAACATTAATTGAAGTGATTTCATCAACCAAAGGTTTTACAAACCTCTCCTCCTCTCAGTCAATCAAATGTTTTAAAACTAGAGGAATTTCTTCCTCGTCGTTTTTATCAAAGTTTTGAAAGTCTTGATTAATGCAATAAACGAGTGGCATAGAAAAGTACTCGGAAACAGCAGTAGTACCATTCTCATTAACAACTTCCAGTTCGTCTGATTCCTCAGTTACAACCGACACAAAAGAAAAGGAAAAAGACGGCCTGGACAAAACAACGGCATCTAGGTTATCAATCCCAAGAATACCGGACTCTAACTCAAAAGAACTAGAATATGATTCTGACTCCACAGACTCTGTGGAATCAGATTTTGGTTCACAACCAGACTCAAAACTACTGGACAAAAAGCCTTCCTCGTACTGCCAAACGATGGAGGGTGCGATAGATGCATCCAGAATATCAGAAGAAGGGCCCGCAGCCGATTGATCTCCAATCATGGAAACAGAGAAGTCATCCCCCAAGCACTCTGGTGTGGTCTAAGGATTTGAGAGGAGACAAGCCAGCACTGCTCCTATCTCGAGTTCTGTGCATCGGACTCATCCTCTTTGCACTGTTCAGCCTCAGCTGGTAGGTCAGTCTGCTCTTCTGTAACTTCATCCCCTTGCAACTGTAGGTCGAAAAAGATCTCGAAGCCAGGCAAGCGCCACTTCTCAAAATTCAGCCATGGCTCCAGAAAGCCATAAAAGAGGAAATCTTCCCCTCACGGGCAAAGTGGCCGTTCAGGATTCCTTGAATAGGTCTATGCACCAGCTCGTAGTGCTTCCCGGCTTGCTTAGCCTTGGCTCTTCTGACCATTTCCTTTCCCTTCTTTACCCAATCATCTTTGTTAGGCATGTAACCTAGACCAAAGGTATAAGGGTTGTGTGGTACTCAGCCAATGCAGTGACGCCCTTCCGGTCGCTCCTTCCCAATCCCATTCCGGGTACATGTTGAAGCTTATTCATAAGGTAGACGGATTGTGCACTGACATACAGCCCCTCATCAACAGCCAGAATATCCTGCACTACCCGGGCCTCGACCAAGGTGAACCCAGACAAAAAGACATCCTCCTCGTCGTGCATAATTTCCAAGACCGGTTTAGTAACCTCCGGCGGCGGATGTATCAAAGAATTTCCAAAAATAATAGCTACCCCCTTCCCATGGGGGTACTTCAGCATCTGATGTAAAGTGGAAGAGATAGCTCTCACTTGGTGCAGCCACAGCCATCCAAGCAGTAAATTAAAGGTGGCTGGAAGATCCAGGACGTGAAACTCGTTGTCCTATTGCGCTGGGCCAACCTGAGTTCTGATCCGCACTATCTACATCACTTCCCGACTTGTATTGTCATAAGCCCGAATCACCTGGGCTGTTGGTGCAAAATCTGCTACTTTCAAACCGATAGCATAGGCCGTACGCGACGAACACACATTAATTACAGATCCCGTATCAACCAAGACAACTGGTATCCATTTCTCTTTACACTCCACAGAGATGTATAATGGCTTGTTGTGCTCAGAGCCCTCAGGCAGCAATTCCTTATCTGTGATCATCAAAGTGGGTAAAGCGCCACCCGAAAACACCAATCCCACTAACTGCTCAGGGATTATGTCAATAAAGAGCTTAGCCTTATCAATTGCTGATAGGACGGCTTGTCTATGCACCCGCAAGGCCATAAGCAATCCCCAAATGGAGATATCTGCTTGAATCCTTTTCAGCTGCTTCAATACAGCTTCCTCCTCTAACAGTTTATCTTTCTGTTTTTTTTCTTCCTTGTCTTTCCCTGATGCCTCTGGCTGGTCCAGGTGCGGGGGCTTGAAGTACCACCCACTCCGAGTCATGTGATCCATTTCTTCCGTATACCAAGTATCATCTGGTTGATTCTGCCCTCGGTCCTCATTAGTATGGGCAAGACACAAATCATCGTCTTCCAACCACATTCCTTCGGCAACCGACAAATAACTGTCCAGTTCCGTTGTAATTGTTCCCGTGTTCACAACACATTATGTTCCTACAGGACCTTTAGCTTTTCTAGCCCTCTGATCATTCTCAATTCTCTCATGTTCGAACTGCTTTAGTGTGGCCTCCTGTTCTGTATCAGCTGTACACAAGCTGCCCAATTCTTGAGCAAAATTCTTAGTACCGGTGCTCTCTGGCAATTTCCCCTTGTTGTCGACCGTTCCGACCGTTGGAGACGTTCCTGTTTTTGACTGTTCCAGCTTTAGTTGAGACCCCTCATCAACATCCGGCTCGTCACTAAGCCATCATGTATTGTTTGTTGATCCGTTCATATCAAACCAACCAATTTGTACGTTTTCCAGATCCTATTCATCAAAGAACTGCAGGTTACTGATATCCTCCTCAAGCTCAGCTAAGTCGTCTAGCCCCTGGCTTGGCCCGTCCTCTCAGACTACATTAACCTCCATCCCATCGGCAATTCCACCATCAGCTTGGCCTGACTAGTTGGCACGATGTAACAGCAAGGGTTGTATGCTTCCTCAGTTGAGCTTACGAAACCCTCAGGCATGCCTTCTTCTATCACGGCCACCACCATGGGTTCGAGTTGGGATATGGACGTGCTCATCATGCACAAGTTTGTGCTTTTAGGGATGAACAATGCTGACTTAGACAGGTGGGAGGAAGTGATGTATATGTTAGGGTCGTATGGGACGGCCATTGTTTGGATAAGGTTTACTTACCAAGGTGGAGGAGGGGGTTGGTTATGTGGTGGGAGTGGGTTTGTAGTGACGTTAGGCTTCTCAGGAGGCGCTGTTACTTTGTTGTCAATGAGACCTGAATCTCATGACGAAGTCTAAAGCATAGGTCGGTGTCATGACCATGCTATTGGTGGAAGGCACAATACTTGGCCGGGTTGTGTGTAAAAGGGACGAGATTAGGCAATGGGCGCGGTTCTAGGGGGTTCAGATGCCCTTTTCTAATCAGGACCCCCAAGGCTTTGGATAGAGACATGTAGAGTGGGGTGAAAACCCTCTGGCCTCAGGGTGGGTACTTTGTAGGTTGTGAGGTGGCTCCAGATATGCTGGTAAAGGGTGTGGCTGTTTTTGGTGTGGTGGTGACCATACCAACGTCAGAGGTCCTCACAGCTGCGTTGTTACTCGTAGCCGCATTTGAATTACGTATAAACGCCCGCTTGGGCTGCTCCTTTTCATGGTCAATCAGACCCTATTTCATTGCATCCTCTATTTGTACCCCTATCTTATGAAGGTCAACAAATGTAGGGAGGGGTAAGACAATCATCTTCTGCATCAGGTTCGGTTGCAGATTACGCACGACCATTCTTATCTGGTCCTTCTCAGCTGGCCTGGTAGTCATCATGGAGGCCTTGGCTCTCCACCTAGTGACGAAGTCGAAAAAGCCCTCCTTCAGCTCTTGTCGAGTAGCCTCGAGATCACAAGTTGTGACCTCGATATGGGTGTTGTAAGGCCTCGGCCACCTCTTCCCAACTCCTTTTCACAGAATCTTCCAATTTAGCATACCAGATAGCCACAATACCCAACAGGGTCCGGCCAAAAAGGGATAGCTTCTACAGTCTAGTCAGGCCCATCGGCCATAGAATAGCTAAAAATAGCCTCAAGTGGACCATATGATCAGCCGAGCCATCGAAGCGGTCAATGTGAGGCATTTTAAATCTATCCGGCAATGTCACCGCCGAATCTGTGTAGCCATCCTCTATATCTGGGATCGAGTTGACTCCCTAAGCTCGTTTGAACAGCTTCTCAAGCTTGCTTACTTTGAAAGCAGTAGGATCGACCTCAAACTTGAACGATGTGTCAGTTGGGTAGGCCAGTGCTTTGGAAGTCTGAGGTGGGACTAGCCCTGTTGGAATGTCCATATTCTCCTGGACATTAGTTGTATCCCTGGGTATTGGAACCCTAGGTGGGGGTGGGTGCGAAGCAGAAGCCGCTGCTTGTTGTGGTTGTTGTTGCTATTGAAGCTTAGCAATTAGTTCAGCCTGCTGGGCTACAACCTCTATTTGGCGAGCGGTAACTTCCGCTTGGCGAGCAGCATCCCGCTACATGGCCTCGATAGTTTGTTGAAATTGACGCTCCAATTCCTCTATAATGTCTGAGGGGTGCTGATCTGTCTGACCAGGTGTATACTCTCTGTCTGAGGTACAAGTAGAAAACTGAGCCCAACTGCGCACAGGTGAGGTAGATAGTGACCGCTGAATTGGCGACTGTTGTACCGGTGATCTATGCCTGACTGTCCTCTATCTCGTAATCGGGGGTAGTGAAGCAAACACTGGTTGTCTTCCAATAAGATCCTCAGATTGGTAAATCCTCCTGACCCTGGTCCAGAGTGCTCGGGGGGTATCTGCCTCGTCGGAAGCAATTGTGAAACACTACCTTGCAAAAAGAAAAATAAAGCAAAAAGGAAACAACAATCCGCAAACGAATAGCACCTCGGCTTAGATAAAGACAACACACGGTTGAAATCATAAGCTGGACAATCTGTACTCAAACACTGATTTCTGCTTCCAAATTTCTACCTGAAAACTGATACCCAGACTTGCAACTGATACATGCATTCCTGCAGAGACACACTCTAACAGCATATAGCAAGCAAATGAGAGCCAAAACACCCCTATGGTGGGGTAGGGTTTCCCTGTCCTAATTTCATCAAGAGCTAGGGGTTCACTACGCACGCATGCGGTTTCAAACAATCCTGCATTCAGGTGAGCAACCTGTCCTAGCTAGGAACAGTCTCTACGGCTTCCGATATGCAACTAGGTCAATTAGTCAAAAAGGGTGCCTCGGCAAGACCACCTAATATACCTTTCGCTCCTAACATCGAGAAGTGAAAGGAGGATCAAATGGTACGGAAGTGATCCATATACAAGGTTTGTGTTCCCATCGTGGCAAAGCCCGCAACCAGTCAGCCTTATGGCACGCTTTTCCAAGCAAGCCTCCGGCAAACCGTTCAGGAATAGCAGATGGCAAACACTGTGACTTAGGCGCACCAATGCAAATGCAAATGGAAATGGAAATGGAAAAAAACACATAAGTGTAGATAAAATAACATATCATGAATTCGAGTCAAGTTCTCTAAATCCCCAGCAGAGTTGCTAGAAACTGTAGACTCAACTTTCTTCGTGCCCCCCTCTCGAAGAGCTCGAATTGGTCCTACAGTTCGAACTCCTGTCACGGTTCTGAATCTAGTTTCACAAGTGCAATGTGAAACTGATAAACACCAAAGAGTCCAATCCAACAAATCATTTTGGAAAATCAGATTTTAAATCAAATAATACCAAAACTGGACTGCTTTGCCAGATTACAGAGTCGCCACCTAAATATTTTGTTTTTCAAAAATTTAGGAAACCCTGACTCGTGCCAAAGGCCACGTGTCCATCATCACCAAAGTTGCCTCGGCACAGAAACTTGGGTACGAGAGGGGAAGGTCCTGAAATGAGCACCCCTGCTCGCCTGATCAAAGATCGGCCTCTACTATCATGATATGTTGTTTTATAAACCATGTGTTCTTATTCTGGTTATTAGCTAACTTTACTATTGTCATGACCCGAACCCGCCCCCGTGGGTTAAGGACATAACCGGCCAGTAATCATGAGATCACCTATGGCCTCAATCCAAACCAAACGTATTTTAACAGAGTTAATGGGGGCCAAACAGAAGCAATTTAAAATCTTTGTCCATAGAGCTGTGCTTATATGGCACATCATAACAAACCATATATATGCATAGTAATAACTCACAACAAAATATGTACCGCAAAAGGTTCTGTACATACAGGATCACAATAGTCTAAGTCGACCCATTAAAACTATATACAATAGATGCAAAGTCTTCGCCAACATGACATAGTATAAATACATAACAAAAGGGCGAAGACGGGTCTCATGCGTGAGACACAAGGGCTGACTATCCAAAACCTTTGTTGTTCCACTCAGACTTTACTGGGGCTGGGTTTGGACTTCTCTTGGCTCACCTACAAACACATGAATAAGCGTGAGCGAAAGCCCAGTGAATAATATCAAGTACAGAAATTATACAAACGATATGTAGAACAACATGCTTCAAATGGCCTTGGGCCCAATTCATATTTCTATTTAACATATATACACAATTTAGGTCAAGTGCCTGTGGTTCCAAACAACTGGCCTTTGGCCCGTTCAAACTTTCATTTGTGTCAAAACGGCCTTTGGCCCATTCAGATGACAAACTGGCCTTTGGCCCATTCATTCGTTCTTGTCAAAACGTCCTCTGGCCCATTCATTTATGTCAAAACGGCATCCGGCCCACTCATTCATGTCGAAACGGCCTCCGGTCCATTCATTCATGTCGACACAGCCTGTAGATACGCCCAAACGTCCCGGGAAATCCCGCTTTGTTCATTGTGCTCACTACAGTTTGAACTCGATGCCACAGTTCTGAATCTAATCTCGCAAAGTGCAGTGCAAGATCGATAAATCACCAAAGAGTCCAAATCTGGCAAATCATTTTGAAAAACTGATTTTTAGAAAGAAGTACCAAACATGGACTGCTTTGCCAGATACAGAGTCGCCACCTAAATATTTTATTTTGGGGGAATTTAGGAAATCCTGACTCGTACCTAAGGCCACGTGTCCGTCATCACCAAAGTTGCCTTGGCTCTGGAACTTGGGTACGATTGGGGAAGGTCATTTCATGAGCACCCCCACTCGCCCGATCAAAGATCGGCCACTACTAAGCATGATATCTTGTTTTTGAAAACACATGTGCTCTTATTCTGGTTATTAAATTAAAATTACTATGTGATGCGCACAGCATACAAGTATAGACTAGATTGCCTAAGTTGGAACAAAGCATCGCATATCCGTTTGTTTTGAAAATGGATTGAAGTTTGCTACTCGCAAGTAGGCTAAAACACGAGTTTCGACGAATTATTCCAATTCAAGCAACCCAACCTTCACCCACAGGCATTCAGGCAGTTATATCACATAAGCACATAGCCTCATGGTAAGCATGCTATCATGGCAGTCACTCACACACATGCAAGGATGCTAAAGCATAAACACTTACCGAGTACTCCGAGCCAAAGAAAGAAGCTAATTAGAAATCATGCATGAATCCTAACTATCCTAAGAATGCCTAATGCAACACATGCAAAAATGCAACTACAATAGGCTCGGCTATTCTAAGATGGCATATGAGATGCAACAATCGATACATGTATTCAACTTGGAATTGAAATACAATGCAGTTAGTATGATGCGCCGAGCCCGGTGCATGCAATACAGATGAATGAATGTAAACATGCAAACATATAGATGCTAATTGAAACATGCCCTAAAACTAACCATCATAAGCTGGTAAATACTAGGGAGAAAGACGTGGGGTTGGAAGACATGCATCACACACACGCACACTTATTACAAAGTTCGCCCTCTCGCGGAGGGTCCGAATAAATAATACAGAACCAACTAGCTAATCTAAGCTAATTAAACTAGTTATTACACAACCGAAATGAATAACGAATTACAGCTAAATATTACACAACATTAATTAATTAACAAATTAAACTAAGGAAGCAAATAAATTAGCATGCAAACTACATGAAATGGACTGCCTCGGCTCTGTTTCGAATGATAAAGGATGCATGCATGCTCGAGTCGCCTTGTCAGGAAATCCATTGCGATGTCTCAACTCGCCTTTGTTTGCAATTGAACTCAGAAACTTGCACAAAGCTCCAAGGAGATGAAACTCCACCCTGGGAATCTAGGGGAAGGCTACCGACCAGCTATAGGCATTGGAGACCACCTACCGACCACCCTTGGTGGTGAAAACCAGAAAAGGTGGTCGGCCTGCCAGAAAACCTGGTCGACCAGCCAGTTTCTTCTCATGGATTCTGCATTTTTTGCAACAAAGGCAAGACAGAGAGAAGGCAAAGTATTTTCAACATATGTGTACCCGACCACTCTCCCCGTCATTGCATAAGCTCTAGGGAGTGGAGTCCTCGATCCTCGTGCCATCAATCACGCATCCCGATGCATGATGGCCGAGGAGTCGAATTGCACGACTCAATGTGAAATGAATGCACATGTAAAAACCTAAAGCCAACAACTCTATCATGGATAGTCAAGAGTGTCGGTGACCAAGAATCGAGGCACGTTTCGTCACTTTGAGTACGAAACGTCCCTCGTTTCCCGTGTTTGGACTAAACCCTACTCCAAACACAATGCAACAAACAATGTATGGACAAATGCAACTCTAGCATGCGATCTAAATGCAATGCAACTAAGTGATGCGAAGATGCACAGAATGACATGCAAGCATGCAAATGGCATACACAATGCTATGAACTAATCAATGGCATACTCAATGCACATGGATCCTGAAAAAAAATGCACATGGATTGTATGGCATGCATACACAATGCACTAACATACACAATGTTATGAACGAGGCATACGCAATGCAATGATAAAACACGCGATAACATGGACTATAGGGTATACACAATGCAAGATGGACTTAAACCAAGATGGATGGGCCTCGGCCACACCCCAATCAATGGCCAATATGATGAAAATGAGGCAACAAGGTATATGCAAACATGCACAAATGCAAGGGACCAAACCTAAGGAACAAAGTGCAACTCTACCAAAGCATGACAAGGATGAAATATGGCATACAATGACACATGTTCCAGCTCTGAAATGACATACAAGATGGTCCCGAATCATGCAAACAACTCACCCGATGCATGTTGGATGGCACAATTACCGAAACTAGTGAAGTGCATTACACTAGAGGTATGCAAAGCGATGCCCAAATGACCAAACCAACCCGAAACAGTCCCTATACAGACCCAAAACAGTGGTAAAATGGACTAAAATGATGGTTTGCAATGCACAAAAATGAAGCTCATGCAATAGCCCAAAAATGAGGCATACAAGCATAACTCTCAAACGCATTTAAAGAGTGGAAAACATGGAAATATGGCATAAGTATAAGCTCTAAAATAACATGTTTAATGATGCCAAAACATGAAAACAACTCAAGTTAAGCATGCAAGAGGCTTCAAAACTCGAAGCTAGGCAAGGGTATTACACTACAAGCATGCATGGCAAGCATCATTCAACCATGGGACCTCAAAACAGAGCTAAGGCAGCCCAAATCATGAATAAAATCAGTTTTGAACATGGCCAAAATATGCTAGAATCAATGGCCAAAACAACATGCAATGGAAGCTAGTGAGCATGGTTTACACTACAAGCATATGAAGCATTCAAGAGGCCACTAAACCAGAAAAAGTCAAAGACATGACATGCCAAATAAAGCCCAAAAACCCACTGAAACATGATCAATGCATGCAAGAATGTCATGCTCCTTTGATAAGCTATAAGAGGGGTTATTCTACACATGTAAGAGACACACCCAAGGTGACAAAACCAACTCTGGACAAAGCCTAGGCAGGCCCTAAAAGTCACTGAAAAGGGCCTGAAACAAGGCTTGGAGGTGTGCAAATGAAGGCTCCTTTGTAAGGCCAAAAATGCTAGTGAACAAGACAAGGAGGGAAAGGGTCACCCCTCTCTAATTTTGGCTCTCAAGAACACATGTTAACCATTGAAAATCTGCTAGGTTTCAGTGGTTAAAAGGCCAAGCAAAGGTCAACACAAAGGCCTTAGGGGATGGCTCAAAACAAGGAAAAATGATGCATGCAAGGGGGTAGATGACCCCTAACAACAAAATGACCTTAAAAAAACATCAAAAAGACCTTAAAACAAGACTTTTTTCAGTTTACAACAAAGCTCAAATATGCATGCAAATAAGGCTAAGAGATGGATCAAAATAAAGCTTAAAGGAGGGGAAAAAAGTGTGTTACCCTTGAAGCTCAGCAAGACAGCAACTTCTAGACCCAAAACCCAACTCCTTAACCTCTGAAAATGGCCTCCAAGAAGCTCCAAGCAATGGTGGAAGGGTTAGGCTATGAGGTGGTGTGCAAAGGTTCAAGAACAATACACTTTTTGAGCCAAAATAGAGAGATATAGAGGGAGATGTATTGTATGCCTTCAACAAACTTCTGAACCCTCACAAAGGAGGGGGAGGCCCTCCTTTATAGCCAAAAGGGACCAAAGCTTCTCAAAGAAACTAAAAACCAAGGTTGAAGATCCTCTATACACGTGTATGGAGGATCCGGTCTGTGCCTTCCAGCGGGCACAGCTGGCAACAACTTACAGAGACAAAACTGAGGGAGGCAGGCCGACCAGTTCAGGTGGTCGGCCGACCACTTCCCCTGGTCGGCCGACCAGTTCAAAAGGTTCAACTCAATGAAAGGTGGTCGGCAGCCCCATTTGATAGTCTCCACATTGAATGCAAGCTAGTGGTATGGTGAGAGACTAGTAAATGTGGCTCAAAGACCAAGGAGACCAGCTTCCTGACTAGAAAATCGGCTGGTGGGAGAAAAGTGGTCTCCAAGGAGAAAAGGTGGTCTCCCACCCTTGTACCACCTCCCAAACAATGAAAACAAGGTCCATGCTAAAACTGAACCAAGACGGATGCAAAACGAGGGTTCGGGGTTCAAAACGCACAGCCGGGTGCCCCGAAAACAGGCTGTTAAGCATCGAAAGTGGTGTGTGACCACAAAGGTGGTCTCCCAGGCCACGGTGTCCCTCTAGAGAGAGGAAGCAAGGTGTGTGCCAAAAACTGTGCCAAACGGAGAAAGTTAAGCGGTCCCGAAAAGAGGCGCATGGCCGACGGCTCCGAAAACCGGAAACTGGTCTCCAGATGGGAACAGTGGCCTGCGACCATGAAAAATAGCCTACGGCCACTGAGAGATGGTCTACAAGACCTCTCCCTTCCTTCGAGAAAAGAAAGCAAGACCTGGTCCGCAAACCAAGGCAAAGCATAAAAGGGTCCTGAGGTCCGAGGGTAAGGACCTCAGCCGAAACTCCGAAACCTCAGAACGAGCACAACATGCGCAATCACCGAGCACTCAATCGATGACGTCTGAGTCTTAAGGTCGGTCAAAAATGGGGTGTCTACAGTTGCCCCTCTTTGACAGAACTCGAAAGTCATAAGTGACAGGAGTGAATGTCAAAGCCCAGAGATGACCCATTTTTGACAAGGCCAAAGACTTAGACAAACAGGTGAGATAAACAAAGAGATGTGCCCGCAGGTAGGGGAAAAATGCAAATGACATGCACCAAGCCGAACATAACTCATGATTATGCAAAGCGAGCTGTAATGAAGCAAATATTCACAATAAATGCAACAGTTTTAAGCAAGAATGCCATGCAAATCCAACTGCATTTCAAGCAGTAAGAATGTAAGAGAATTATACAATTCTCGCTACGTCTCACACGGAGAATAAAATACCGTCCGGTTCGTCTGGTCGCACCAGCTTCAAATGAACCGTACATACAATATCGTCTAGTCGTACCAACCTCGAATGAACTGTACATACAATATCGTGCCTGTAAAAGAGAGAAACTTAACAGGTACAATATAGTTAGCAACACATGTTCAACGCTATATCGAATGCGGATACGTACGACGCTGATGGAAAAGTGCATAGCAATGCAAGCGAAACGTGCGTGACGACGCAAGTTAAGTATGGGTGTATGGCAATGCCAGTGAAACGTGCACAACAATGCAAGTAGTGTGCATAACAAAGTCAAAGAGATGCATAACAATGCAACCTAAGTGTGCACATAACAATGCGGTGCACTAACAAGTGCAAGTACAGTGCGCAAGATAGCGCAAACAATGCAATGCACTAACAAGTGCATGTAAGGTGCGCAAGATAGCGCGAACGATGCAATGCACTAACAAGTGCAGGTGAGGTGCGCATGATAGCGCGAATGATGCAATGCACTAACAAGTGCAGATAAGGCGCACGCAAGATAGCGCGATAAAATGCAATGCACTAACAAGTGCAAATAAGGCGCGCAAGATAACGTGATAAAATGCATGCACAATATAACAAAACAGTGTAAATGATATACAATGTAACGAAACAATGCAAATGATATGCAATGTATTTGAGATGATCAAACTACGAGCAGTGCAAAACCACACAAATATCATAAAGGGGTGGAGATGTAACATCAGACTACTTTTAACACAGAAAAGGCAGTGGGCACGAGCCGAACGACGCCTAACACAGGCTAAGTGCCTACATCTTCAGTACTGGCCTCAGCCCAGCATGGATGCTTACACATAACAGAACCGTGTTTCAACATGAAAGGGGTGCGAGCACATGCAAAACTATGTGTTTCGCAGAGAGACCACAAAGTACAAGTAATTGGGTGGTATGACACAAGTGAGGAATGATCTGCTGAGGAAAGATCGTGATCCTACATGTTGAATGCGACAAACTAAAATATGATGCAATGGATGCAATGGATGAAGTGAATAAGGCGCGTGGCCAAACCATATTTTGCCTATAAAAGGCATAGACACAAAACAAACCATGTCTAACACAGAAATGGTGCCGTCACCCTCAAACCACGATTTCCTTAGTAGTGTGGGCGCGTACACATAATCACATAACCATGCTTTAACGCGAAAAGTATGGGCACATGCCAGACTAAGTTTAACATGGAAAGGATGCAGGCAATACAATGGATATGCAGTACAGGCATGCAACATATTCTATATGCAATGTAATAGACATACTAGATGATGTAGTAGTTAGGAAGCGAAGGTACCTTACAGGGGCAATTGGCAATGACCTACCTCATGCTGCTGGGGACCTTCCCCTTCTTTTCGGTTGAACCGCAGGTACTACTTTTCTCCCTGACTATGGTCGCAACTTTCCTTATTCTCCAACAAGGTGGCAGACTAGGTTGGTTCAGTATCCAGAATTGAGGCGCATACACATGCTATCTCAATCTATGGGGCTGCCATACAGATTTCAAGCCGAGGATATACCCCTGGGTATTTAAACCAGACTTTAGTCTCGGAAATCCCGAACCTTTTGCGTTCTAGGCATGAGCCATTCGAACTCTAGTTTCCACCGTCTCAGTTGGTCTCCAACGAACTCACCGCAAACACAGGCAGGTGGCTATACCAGACCACCGGAAGTCGTTCGGGCACGACAAACACCAAAGGAATTGCACCTTTAGAGGATTTAAGGTCTCCTAGACCAGAGAGTGCACAAGACAATGCGAATGAAGATGCAGGATTTAAACTCTCCCAGACCAGAGGATTTAAGGTCTCCTAGACCAAGGAGTGCACAAGACAGTGCGAATGATACAAAAATACAATGTGCACAAGACAGTGCGATGCAGAGTGAATGCATAAAACAGTGCCAAGAAGATGGGTGCGCAAGACAGCGTGAGCAATGCAATGCACTAACAAGTGCAGGTAAGATGCGCAAGAAAGCGCGAACAGTGCAATGCACTAACTAGTGCAAGTAAGGTGCGCAAGACAGCGCGATGCAAGGCAATGCAAAAGATACAAGCCTCTTTTTTTTTATGCAAGATCAGAGTATGTAATAAAATGCACAGGATAGTGCGATGCGCGAAATAGTGTGATAAAATGCATGCACAATGCAAGTAAGGTGCACAAAATAGTGCGATGCGCAAAATAGCGCGATAAAATGCATGCACCATGCAAGACTTGGCACACAGCTTACGACATAGCATTCCATTCATTTGGCACACAGCTCACAACACGACACTTTGTTTGTTTGGCACGCGGCTCACAACACAATATTCTGTTCATTCGACACGCAGCTCAAAACACAGCACTCTGTTTATCTGGGCACACAGCTCTTTTGGGCACACAGCTCATTTTGGGCACGCAGCTCATTTTGGGCATACAGCTCATTTCGGGCACACAGTTCATTTTTCGGGCACACGGCTCATTTTTCGAGCACACAGCTCATTTCGGGCACACGGCTCGTTTTTCAAGCACACAGCTCATTTCGGGCACACGGCTTATTTTGAACACACAGTTCATTTCGGGTACACAGCTCATTCTGAACACACAGCTCATTTTGGGGTGCACAGCTCATTTCGGGCGCACAGCTCATTTCGGGCACACAGCTGTAGACACCCCATTTTTGACCGACCTTAAGACTCAGACGTCACCGATTGAGCGCTCGGTGATGTTGCATATCGTGCTCGTTCAGAAGTTTCAGAGTCGCGGCCGTGCGCCCTACCTCCGGACTTCCGAATCCTCTTCTGTGCCTTGTCTCGGTTTGCGAACCAGACTCGGTTTTCTCTGTTTTATTTCCTGAGGGAAGGGAGTAGTCCTGTAAACTATCTCTCGGTGGCCGTGCGCTACTTTTCGTGGCCATAGGCCATTTTGCCCATTTCGGAGCCCGGTTCCCGGTTTTCGGAGCCATCAGGCCGTGTGCCTCGGTTCGGGACCGCCCAACCATCTCCGATTCCTCCGGTTTTTGGCAGGTACCTTTGTTTTGTCATAACAGGGCACACTGGGGTCCCAGATACCCACTTCGTGGCTGAATGCCACTTTCGGTGCTTACAGCCGGTTTTCGGGCCCCGAACCTCGCGGTTTGGCCCCCGAGCATTCATTTCGCATCGGTTTTCTCCGGTTCTTGGCAGGTACCTCTGTTTTATCATTATAAAGAACACTGGGGCCCCTGATGCCCACTTCGTGGCCGTATGCCACTTTCGGTGCTTATAGCCGGTTTTCGGGCCCCGAACCTCGCGGTTTGGCCCCCGAGCATTCATTTCGCATCGGTTTTCTCCGATTTTTGGCAGGTACCTCTGTTTTATCATACCAAGGGACACTGGGGTCCCAGATACCCACTTCGCTGCTGAACACCACTTCCGATGCCTGCAGCCCATTTTCGGGACCCCGAATTGCGCGGTTTGGGCCCCGAGCGTTCATTTCTCATTAGTTTTTGTTCAATTTTGGCAGGTACCTCTGTTTCAGCACCAGGAAGATCACTGGGGGGTGGGAGGCCAGCAATTATCCCAGATAACCAGTTTCGCTCCTCCGGCGCCCGTTTTGCTCACTTCCGGGCTAATGTTGAATATCCTAGGGATATTTTCTTCCAACCAAAGCTACATATCTGTGATGAGGGCACATGGGAGGACCCTAAAAGTGCATGGTCGGCCAGCAATTCAGAGTTTCATTTTTGGGCCTCTCCTTCAAATGCAATGTTGTGACTCCTGCTTCAGTGTTGCCACATTCCGACCATGGAACCTTGTTCTACACACATGGGAGGACACCAAAAAGTGGTGGTCGGCCAGTAATTGTTAATTTCATTTTTGAGCCTCTCCTTCAAGTTCTATGTTGTGACTCTTGTTTCAGTGTTGCCAGATTCCAACCTTGGGGCTTTATTCTACACACCTGGGAGGACACCAAGGAGTGGTGGTCGGCCAGCATTTCTTTACTTCATTTTGGGCCATGGCCGGCCGGCCAGGGTGAGTGGCTGGCCGACCAGTGGGGTGGCCGTCCGGCCACCTTCCAGAAAATTACCTGGCCGGCCAGCTTTCTGCTTTTCACCCCTTTACAGCTGTCCAGCTACTTTTTGAAATATCTCCCCATCCGGGGGATATTTTGGGAGGGAAAGCTTGGATGCATTTCCCTCCCCTTTTACACCCTTTCTTGCCTATTTAAGGGGCTGGACAGCTCCTTCCCTAGGGTTACAAGAATTCTCCTCAAGACTTCATCTTCAAAAACCTCCATTTTCACCCTCAAAAGCTCCAAAATTTCTTAAGGCCCTAGCCCACTTGTTCATCAACCCTAAGCTTCACCATCACCACTTCCATTCCAGCAGCAAAGGAAGCTTTTTCAGAGGCTAAGGACCAACAAATTCAAGCCAAGAAGCAACAAAAGCTTGATCTTCAAGGGTAAGTCACTAGTTCCCTTTTTCTTGCATAATTTTGCTTCAAATCTTTACCCTACTTGATCACTGATTTGGGCTCTGACCCCTACTGGTTTTGTGCTTATTTTGAGCCCCTCTACAACATTGTAGAAGGGCTCAACCTTGTTTGGTACCTCTATCATGCTCTTCCTTCAATATCACTCTTTATGCCAATATTTTGCATGCTTTGTTTGGATTGTGAGTGATCTGTTTTCAAGCATGACATAAACTGTGAGTGGGCCTATTTTGAGCCCCTATTCAACATTGAAGAAGGGCTCAACCCTGTTTGGCCTCTCTATCATACACTTGCTTCACAAATCCTCCAATTTACCGTAAACTTGCATGCTATTTTTAGCTTATATGCATTTATTTTTGGAGCATGCTATAAACTGATTTTGAGCTTATTTTGTGTCCCTCTACAACATTGTAGAAGGGACTAATCTTGTTTGGTGCCTCCATGAATGGCCTCTCTTTGTACCTCTCTTTGGCCATGTTTTACATGCTTTGTTAGGCTTATTTGGCTTCTGATTTGAGTCTCCATCAGGCCTGAAAAGAGCCTTATGTTGGCCTTCTCATCATGTTTTGTTAAGAGTCTTAGGCCATTTGATGATTGGTTTTGGTACTTCATGTTATATCCCTCATATTTTCCGTAAAATTGCATGCTTTGTTAGGCTTGTTTAGCTTCTGTTTTGAGTCTTCATAAGGCTTAGAAAGTGTCTTATAATGACCCATTCTTCATGTTTTGTTAAGGGTCCAAAGTTGTTTGGTGTATGCTTATGGTACCTCATGTTATAGCCTTCGTTGGCTCATTATTTTGCATGCTTTGTTTGTCATATCTACACACTGAATTAGGGGATGTCACCTCTTGTAAATATGCATATTTTTGGCCCCTCTTTAATTTTTCAGAACTGTGTTTTTTGGTTTGAGCATTGCATATACTACTTGCTTTGTAATTCCCCTCTTTTTCCCCATTTTTGCAAGTTAGTTTTACCATACTTGTGGTTATTATTTAGCCTTGCTTTGTACTAAAAAAAATGCTAGTTTAGGGGCTGCCTTGCTACTGTTTTAAATGTTATGTCCATATTGTACATGTTTAGTAGGGCTGTAAGCCATTTCGGGTGCATTACATCGCATTTCGGGCATCGGGTGTAATTTTGTTATAATTCGGGAGCTATTTGCGCATCATTTTAGCTGCTGAAATTTGCACTCTCCATATGCCATTCGCCACATTTCATTTGTATGTCATTTGCATTTCGTATGCCATCGCCTCGGTTTGCGCGCCCGTGTGCGCGCATTTCGAGGCACTTCGTTTTTATCCGACGGCCTCCCGTGTGAGAGTGGCTGAGGTCCTCTCATGTTGGTATAAGTCCATTCTGCATTTTGTATGCCATTTTCGCATCATTGCATTCCGTATGCCATTGCCTCGGTTTGCGTGCCCGCGGGCATGCACTTCGAGACATCTCATTTTAGCCGCATTACATATCATTTCCATGTCATTTTGCATTCAGTATGCATCACCTCGGTTTGCGCGCCCGTGGGCACGCATTTCGAGGCATCTCTTTTTTATCCGACGGCCTCTTACGTGAGTGCGGCTGAGGCTCTATCATGTTAGTGTAAGTCCATTTGCATTCTGTATGCCATTTTAGGCCTTAGGATCATTTCCTCGGTTTGCGTGCCCGTCTGGCACGCATTTCGAGACATCTCATTTCTATAGCATTGTGCATGCTAGGATTGCATATTAGCTGCATTTCATACATATCATGCATATCGCATTGTGTTCGGGATAGGAATTAACCCGGGCGCGGGAAACGAGGCACGTTTCACGGAACGGGTCTCGATTCCCAAGTCACCGACACTCCGGATTACCCATGATGGAGTTAGGTTTTGCTGTAGCATTCATCTGCATCGCACCCTATACTGAGTTGTGCAATCCGATTCCTCGGCCATCATGCATCGATATGCGTGATTGGTGGCACGAGGATCGAGGCATGCATATATCTGTGAAATACATTGCTATGCCCTTTTCCTGCTCTCTGTTGCAGCAAGATAAGGAATCAGCAACTTTTCGGAGTTTGGCGCGCGTTTCGAGAAATAATGCAAACAGAGGCTAGATTGGGCATCCCAGTGGATTTCCGCGCAACACAGTCCAGTATACATCATTCATCAGAAGCGAGGCACCCCCTGGCTTGCATGCCAGTTTACAGTCTTTATTAGTTAATTTGTTAATTAATTAGGAATCTGTAATATTCGGACTGTACTATTCTTTTATTATTTCGGACTGTATCATTTATTCGGACCCTCTGCGCGAGGGCATAATTGTAATAAGTGTGGGTGAGTGTGATGTATGTCTTCCAACCCCACGTCTTTCTTCCCTTTTATTTATCCGCTTATGATGGTTAGATTAGGGCATATTTCAATTAGCATACAGTATGACAGCATGTTTGCATCATTCATCCGTTTTGCACGCACCGGGCTCGGCGCATCATACAAACTGCATTTGTATTTCAATTCCAAGTTGAATACATGTTAGCTGTAGCATTTCATATGCCATGTTTAGAATAGCCGAGCTTGCTATAGTTGCATCTTTGCATGTGTTGCATTAGGCATTTCTGTATAATTAGGATCATGCATGATTTCTAATAAGTTTCTGTTTTTGGCTTGGAGTACTCGGTAAGTTTTATGCTTTAGCATCCTTGCATGCGTGTGAGTGTTGCCATGATAGCATGCTTACCATGAGGCTATATGCTTATGTGATATAACTGCCTTGAATGCCTGTGGGTGGAGGTTGAGTTACTTGAATTGGGACAATGTGTTGAATATTTGTTTTAAGCCCACTAGATAGTGGCAAAATCATGTTTTCTAAGCCCACCCGAGGGTGGCAAATCCGCGTCTTAGCCTACCTGCGGGTAGCATCATCAAACCTTTTTTCAAACAAACAAACATGAAATGTTTTGTTCCAATTCAGGCGACTCAGTCTATACTTGTTTGCTGCGAGCATCACATAGTAACCTAGGCTAATAAATCGGAATAAGAGCATACAATGTTTTCAAAAGCAGATATCATGGTTAGTAGAGGCCGGTCTTTGACCGGGCGAGCGGGGGTGCTCACGATGTGACCTTCCCCAATCGTACCCAAGTTCCCGAGCCAACTTTGGTGATGACGGACACGTGGCCTTTGGCAACGAGTCAGGGTTTCCTAAATTTTCCATTTTAAAAAATATTTAGGTGGCGACTCTGTTATCTGGCAAAGCAGTCCATGTTTGGCACTTCTTTCAAAAATCAGTTTTCTCAAAACGATTTGCCGGATTTGGACTCTTTGGTTCAAGATTAAGAACCGTGACATTTGAGTCCTTGAACTGTAGTGACCCCAATATGAACAGAACGGGACTTAACACTCCCGGGGCGTTCGGGGACCTCTACAACAGCTCATTTTTTGGGCACACGACTCATTTCGGGCACATGGCTCATTTTTCGAGCACACAGCTCATTTCGAGCACACGGCTCGTTTGGGGCACACGGCTTATTCTGAACACACAGTTCATTTCAGGCACACAGCTCATTCTGAACACACAGTTCATTTCGGGCACACAGCTCATTTGGGGTATACAGCTCATTTTCGGGCGCACAGCTCATTTTGGGCACACAGCTCATTTCGGGCACACAGCTCATTTTCCGAGCACACGGCTCATTTTTTAAGCACACATCTCATTTCGGGCACACGGCTCGTTTGGGGCACACGGATTATTCTGAACACACAGTTCATTTCGGGCACACAACACATTTTGGGGCACACAGCACATTTGGGGCATGCAGCTCATTCTGAACACACAATTCATTTCGGGCACGCAGCTCATTTTGGGCACACAGCTCATTTCGGTCACACAGCTTATTTTTCGGGCACACGGCTCATTTCGGGCACACGGCTCACTTTTCGAGCACACATCTCATTTCGGGCACATGGTTCGTTTTTCGGGCACACAGCTCATTTGGGGCACGCGGCTTATTCTAAACACACAGTTCATTTCGGGCACACAACACATTCTGAACACACAGTTCATTTCGGGCACACAGCTCATTTGGGGCACACAGCTCATTTTCGAGCACACAGCTCATTTTTCAATTTTGAACACCCAGCTCAACGTTTTTTTTTTTTTCATTCTGAACACACAGCTCATTCACTTCACTTTGAACACGGAGCTCACACATTTCATTCTGAACACAACTCATACATTTTCATTTACACGCACCTCATTCTTAATTCTGAACACGCAGCTCATAAATTTTCATTTCTAAACACACAGCTCATTTCATTGAACACGCAGCTCAACATTTCATTTCTGAACACGCAGCTCACACATTTCAATCCTGAACACGCAGCTCATAAATTTTCATTTCTGAACACACAGCTCATTCACGTCATTTTTGAACACGCAGCGCACACATTTCAATTCTGAACACGCAGCTCATACATTTTCATTTGCACGTAGCTCATTGTTAATTCTGAACACGCAGCTCATAAATTTTCATATCTGAACACACAGCTCATTCACTTCATTTTGAACACGCAGCTCACACATTTCAATCCTGAACACGCAGCTCATACACTTTCATTTGCACGCAGCTCGTTCTTAATTCTAAACACGCAGCTCATAAATTTTCATTTCTGAACACATCACTTCATTTTGAACATGCAGCTCACACATTTCAATCCTGAACACGCAGCTCATAAATTTTCATTTTTGAACACACAGCTCATTCACGTTATTTTGAACATGCAGCTCACACATTTCAATTCTGAACACGCAGCTCATACATTTTCATTTGCACGTAGCTCATTCTTAATTCTAAACACGCAGCTCATAAATTTTGATTTCTGAACACACAGCTCATTCACTTCATTTTGAACACGTAGCTCAGACATTTCAATCCTGAACACGCAGCTCATACATTTTCATTTGCACGCAGCTTGTTCTTACTTCTGAACACGCAGCTCATAAATTTTCATTTCTGAACACATCACTTCATTTTGAACATGCAGCTCACACATTTCAATCCTGAACACGCAGCTCATAAATTTTCATTTCTGAACACACAGTTCATTCATGTTATTTTGAACACGCAGCTCACACATTTCAATTCTGAACACGCAACTCATAAATTTTCATTTCTGAACACACAGTTCATTCACTTCATTTTAAACACGCAGCTCACACATTTCACTTTGAACACGCAGCTCACACAGTTCAATTTTGAACACGCAGCTCATAACACAACACTACTCAATCTGAACACACGGCTCATAATACAGTATTCTTTAAATTTTGAACACATGGATCATTCTGAACATACAGGATGCGATGACAGAACTTGCAGAAGTTGAAACAAACTCAGATGCCCGACATTTTCCTTTTTTTTCATTTGCTTCAAAGTCTAGAACCTATATAGCTTCAAATAGGTCCTGGTTTTACTGTTCCCACATGACCCGGGTTGAACCCTGCGGTTTTTGAAAGAACAAAATCTTGTTTTGCACAAATGTGGAGAACGGCATGGCACTCTGAGCACAAAATGATTTTTTGAAATTGAGAGTGAGAATAAGTTCTCAACTAGGTATTGAGCCTACAACTGAGCACAGCACACCACGACTCAACAACAAAGAGAAAGACAAGGTAAGACAACCTAAACACATCTATAGACACCCAAAATGACTCAAAACAAGAATCGAGACAAACAAAATGACTGACACGACACACAGACATGTTCCAATGGCAAGAGACCTCTCAGTGCACGAGGAGCCAGTTTCTCCGGGTATTGTTTCCCACCCTTTCTCATTTGTGATTCTCACATCACTCGGCCCTCAGGCTCGGTTTTTCTCACAAAACCCTTTTCTCACTTTTCTCTCAACGTACACCTCTCTATTCTTTATTCTCTCATTTTCCATCCCTTTCCTGGGTGGTTGACGGATAAGCAGGAAGTTGTGGGTTCTTGCCCCTGGTATTCTACCAGATTCTCATTCTTGTTTACAACAGTGAGTTTCTCCCACAGAGGGGTTGCAATGCGACCAGACGCGCAGCAGATCTGCAACTAACATCGGTTGACAATGCTCTGCTGGGGAGTTTGGACGTGATTAGATCTATCCGGATGAGGGAGTGGAATACCTTGCTCCATTCCAGTTCGTGCTTCGCACTTGGCTTGATACCTCGCTACTCAGAGGATATGAGAGCTTTTTGCCCTTTTGCGATCAGCTTCAGTGGTGCCCTTTTCCAGTAGGTATGATGCCCTTTCTGGCAAGTGCGTTGATAAAGGGGAAAAGACAGAAAACCTGACTCAACTGTGCCCCTAGTTCATCATTTTGACCATTTTTTTGTTTTTTTGCTTCTGTTAAAACAATTTTAACCAAAATGAGAGTTAGATTAACACGCTTGTTCGATTTTCTGATTTGAAATCATGCAAGTCAGGTTATGAGCACTGAAAATTTTCCTGTTTTGGGTCCAAGAAATGGTCCAGTTTTAGAAAAATGGAATAATTTTCGAGAGAATTAGTCAACCTCATTAAAAATTCTCAAAAACTATTTTTGCAAATGGCTACTGCTCGACCAACGCAGAATTTACTCTTGAGATGCACAACCTCAGATTCAAAACAAATGGAAAATTGCCCCTTTTCTGAACAGCACTGCATGGCAACTGAAAGTTGCCCCTAGTCTGAATAGCACCGCAGCACTACACGGCAACGGAAAGTTGCCCCTAGTCTGAATAGCGCCGCAGCACATGGCAACCAGTCCTCACAGTGACAATTACAACCAAATTCTCGGATACAGAGAAGACAAAGATGACCAGAATCATCACATAGACACAATTGAATTTGAAGTGTTTTACGGCTGGACTTCAGAATGAAGTTGCCTACGTATCCCAAAGATGGGAATCAAGCCTTACGTAGTTCGGGGTAAGGCACACTCGGGTATTTAACCTCTCCTTTTGCGCTCTAACTTTTGCCAAGGCCACCCTTTCTGGGTTTTCAACCTTGCGCACTTTGTTTTTCTTTTCTTTCCATTTTTTTCATTTTCTTTTCATCTTTTCTTCATTTTTTTTTTATTCTTTGCATTTTTCTTTTTCTTTTTTTTGTTGTTTTTCTTCTTTTTCTTACTCTAACTTTTGCCTGGGTCGCCCTTCTGGGTTTTCGGCCCAGCGAGCCTCTCAAGGGTAAAAGTTTAGGTTTGTCCATGTTGAATGGTTTGAGATCTCGGAGCCATCTGAATCCAAGAGAATGGTTGTTGTTCCCTAATGATGTAGAAGTCCATCCAATGGAAGGTGAATTTGCTCCTAGTATTGTGGATAGGAACTTGGTTGTCCTTCAACAATACTTTCTTATTTCCCCCTTCTGGGATTTGGCATTCTTGCCAGTCTTCCCTGGTTTGCAGGAAAGGCTCATCATTGACTCTTCAAGCGCATCTGACATTGTTGCCCCTAGTCCAAGGGTTGCTTTTGATCTAGCTTCGCAAGCTTCCTTTGATCACATCTGATATTCTCGCCCCTAGTTCATGGGCTGCTTCTAATCTGGCCACACGAGCCTTACATTGTGGTTGACCGTTGAACATTCTGAATTAAGGTTCAAGGTTTAGAAGCAAAGGGGTTGAGTCTCGAGGCTGAGAGCAATCCTAAGCTGCACAATCTCAAGAGCGATTCCGCACAGGTCTTCGTAGAACCACGCAAAACATTTTTTTGAAATCTTTTAAGAAAGTGACTAATTGCTCGCGTCGAAGATAATGCGAAACCAATCTGGATCAAGCCAGGATCCTTTTCAGTACTCACATTAACAAACATGATCTCAATCATTAAGGGCTTAGCATGCCTCTCTTTCTCTCAATTGATCAAAATTTTTTTGCAAATCCCGAGGAATTCCTTCCTCTTTGTTTTCATCACAATGTTCAAAATTTTTTGAAATACTCAGGTCAATGCAATGATTTCAAAGCACAGAAAAGACACAATTTTTAGTCAAATACTGCCATCTCATTCAGAACTTCTGGCACAACTTGCACAAGGCAGAAGCAAACACAAGAGTGTGAAAATCACTGCTGTTCATTCAAATCTGTTGGCACTACTGGCTCCAAGGCAAAAACAGACTCAAAAGAAAACAAAAAGACAAACACAAAGTAAGCAAGTGATATCCGGGGCAACATCCCCGGAATCAACAGGACTGACACGGTACAACAAGACAGACCCTTAATAAAAAAAGACTGACTCAAAACAAAGAGACAGACTCAAAAGAAAACAAAAAGACAAACACAAAGTAAGCAAGTGATATCCGGGGCAACATCCCCGGAATCAACAGGACTGACTCGATACAACAAGACAAACCCTTAATCAAAAAAGACTGACTCAAAACAAAGAGACTGACTCAAAATAGACCACAAGACTGACTCAACACCCAAGTCAGAACGTAAAACTAGCACTCGCAAATGCTCAAAACAGTGCGTGTCATACGCCACATCTGGAGTAAACTGAGCGCCGCCCGCAGGTGGTTCATTCCCTGATCACATACTTGTATTATCCTCGAAGTTCACTGACCTAGTGATGATGGACTTTGCTGAGCTAGGTGGGATAATGACCTCGTTGTCAAACAAATCCTGTACTTCATGGCGAAGACGAAAGCAATTGTCGGTGCTATGACCGATTTGTTGATGGTACACACAATACTAGGTAGTATCATGACCGGGTGGAAGACGACCAGGGAGAGGTCGAGGCTCAAGGGGTTTAAGATGGCCTTTTTCAACAAGGATTTGAAAAGCCTTGGACAAGGGCATATAGAGGGCATGGAAGACCCTGCGACCTCGGGGTTGGTACTTTGAGGTTTGTGGATTTTTGCTGGGCGCACTAGCGAAAGGGTCAGCAGGTGCTGGCTTGGTTTGCCGATCTCTTCCGAGTGCAAGATTAGAGCTCAAAGGATCGTTTCTGGTACAATGGCCCTTCTCCCAGTTTGCTCCTTGACTCAAACTGCTCTCATTCTGAGTGGCAAAAGTGCCATCCACAATCTGTGTGATAACTGCGATCGCTTACTGTTTGTTCAGCCCCTCGGCTTTCAAAGCCTCAATAGCCCACCGAAGGTGTTCATGGGGACCAATGTCCGCCCCAACCTTGTTCTTACCACTGGCCTCCACTTTGCCAGGGGACTGGCCTTCTTCCAATGCAGCTAGTCCCAAGATTAGGGAGCCCTTTGGTGTGAAATCCCTGGTAGGCGATGTGGTTGATGATGGAGCCAAAACTCCACAGGCTAAATCCGCCACTGTTCTCTGAAGATCTTAATCATGCTCATCAGCTCAGAAGTGGTGGGTTCACGGGTTTGAGATGATTGGGATTCCGTGATTGGAGGCGCGACAGGTGACCTAGGCGGGTGTTGCATCTCAACATCGGTCTCACCCTGTATTGTGATTCCTTGGTTTAGTGCCGCTGCCATGACCACAATTTTTTCTGAATTCTGTGTCATCACGAATCTGCTGAACTGAACAGAGGTGATGTGACTGGTGGCTGACGGATCTGATGGACCGGTGAGCCTTGATTGGCCCTTTTCTGCCTTGCCTCAGCGAAGGAGAACATTGGTTGCTCAGAACCGAATCTCTGAACCCTGAAAGAGAAAACAGGCTGCATCTCAGCCCAATTTCACCAGAATAGACATAAGCATAGCTGAATAACTGTATTCGACCACTGATCACTATTCCCCAAACTACTGCCCCAAAAATACATACATTCCTGAATCTAATCTCGCAAAGTGCAATGCAAGATCGATAAATCACCAAAGAGTCCAAATCCGGCAAATCGTTTTGAAAAACTGATTTTTAGAAAGAAGTATGAAACATGGACTGCTTTGCCAGATACAGAGTCGCCACCTAAATATTTTATTTTGGGAGAATTTAGGAAACCCTGAATCGTGCCTAAGGCCACGTGTCCGTCATCACCAAAGTTGCCTTGGCTCGGGAACTTGGGTACGATTGGGGAAGGTCATTTCATGAGCACCCCCGCTCGCCCGATCAAAGATCGGCCAATACTAAGCATGATATCTTGTTTTTGAAAACACATGTGCTCTTATTCTAGTTATTAACCTAAAATTACTATGTGATGCGCACAACATACAAGTATAGATTAGATTGCCTAAGTTGGAACAAAGCATCGCATATCCGTTTGTTTTGAAAATGGATTGAAGTTTACTACTCGCAAGTAGGCTAAAACACGGGTTTTGACAAATTATTCCAATTCAAGCAACCCAACCTTCACCCGCAGGCATTCAGGCAGTTATATCACATAAGCACAGAGCCTCATGGTAAGCATGCTATCATGGCAGTCACTCACACACATGCAAGGATGCTAAAGCATAAACACTTAACGAGTACTCCGAGCCAAAGAAAGAAGCTAATTAGAAATCATGCATGAATCCTAACTATGCTAAGAATGCCTAATGCAACACATGCAAAAATGCAACTACAATAGGCTCGGCTATTCTAAGATGGCATATGAGATGCAACAATCGATACATGTATTCAACTTGGAATTGAAATACAATGCAGTTAGCATGATGCGCCGAGCCCGGTGCATGTAATACAGATGAATGAATGTAAACATGCAAACATATAGATGCTAATTGAAACATGCCCTAAAACTAACCATCATAAGCTGGTAAATAAAAGGGAGAAAAACGTGGGGTTGGAAGACATGCATCACACACACGCACACTTATTACAAAGTTCGCCCTCTCGCAGAGGGTCCGAATAAATAATATAGAACCAACTAGCTAATCTAAGCTAATTAAACTAGTTATTACACAACCGAAATTAATAACGAATTATAGATAAATATTACACAACATTAATTAATTAACAAATTAAACTAAGGAAGCAAATAAATTAGCATGCAAACTACATGAAATGGACTGCCTCGGCTCTGTTCCGAATGATAAAGGATGAATGCATGCTCGAGTCGCCTTGTCGGGAAATCCATCGCAATGTCTCAACTCGCCTTTGTTTGCAATTGAACTCAGAAACTTGCACAAAGCTCCAAGGAGATGAAACTCCACCCTGGGAATCTAAGGGAAGGCTACCGACCAGCTATAGGCATTGGAGACCACCTACCGACCACCCTTGGTGGTGAAAACCAGAAAAGGTGATCGGCCTGCTAGAAAACCTGGTCGGCCGGCCAGTTTCTTCTCCTGGTTTCTGCATTTTCTGCAACAAAGGCAAGACAGAGAGAAGGCAAAGTATTTTCAACATATGTGTGCCCGACCACTCTCCCTGTCATTGCATAAGCTCTAGGGAGTGTAGTTCTCGATCCTCGTGCCATCAATCACGCATCCCGATGCATGATGGCCAAGGAGTCGAATTGCACGACTCAATGTGAAATGAATGCACATGTAAAAACCTAAAGCCAACAACTCTATCATGCGGTGACCAAGAATCGAGGCACGTTTCGTCACTTTGAGTACGAAACGTCCCTCGTTTCCCGTGTTTGGACTAAACCCTACTCCAAACACAATGCAACAAACAATGTATGGACAAATGCAACTCTAGCATGTGATCTAAATGCAATGCAACTAAGTGATGCGAAGATGCACAGAATGACATGCAAGCATGCAAATGGCATACACAATGCTATGAACTAATCAATGGCATACTCAATGCACATGGATTATATGGCATGCATACACAATGCACTAACATACGCAATGTTATGAATGAGGCATACGCAATGCAATGATCAAACACGCGATAACATGGACTATAGGGCATACACAATGCAAGATGGAATTAAACCAAGATGGATGGGCCTCGGCCACACCCAAATCAGTGGCCAATATGATGAAAATGAGGCAACAAGGTACATGCAAACATGCACAAATGCAAGGGACCAAACCTAAGGAACAAAGTGCAACTCTACCAAAGCATGACAAGGATGAAATATGGCATACAATGGCACATGTTCCAGCTCTGAAATGACATACAAGATGGTCCCGAATCATGCAAACAACTCACCCGATGCATGTTGGATGGCACAATTACCGAAACTAGTGAAGTGCATTACACTAGAGGTATGCAAAGCGATGCCCAAATGACCAAACCAACCCCAAATAGTCCCTATGCAGACCCAAAATAGTGGCAAAATAGACTAAAATGATGGCTTGCAATGCACAAAAATGAAGCTCATGCAATAGCCCAAAAATGAGGCATACAAGCACAACTCTCAAACGCATTTAAAGAGTGGAAAATATGGGAATATGGCCGAAGTATATGCTCTGAAATAACATTTTTAATGATGCGAAAACATGAAAACAACTCAAGTTAAGCATGCAAGAGACTTCAAAACTCAAAAACAACCCATTCATTCATGTCGAAACGGCCTCTGGCCCATTCATTCATGTCAAAACGGCCTCTGGCCCATTCATTCATGTCAAAACGGCCTCTGGCCCATTCTTTTATTCATATCAAACATTTGTCCATAATTCAAACTGGCAAACTTATAAGGCTTATAAGGAAATAAGCAATTGGACAAATGACAAGTTTCAAATATCGATATTACTCACAGTGATCGGTTGGTTGGTTTGCCCTGGAGCTCGACCATACACATTCCATGAACACAAAAGGGTCACAAACAATTCGATTCGTTCTAAGTTCACATATTCCTCTTTAGGCTTCATTCTTATCTCTTTAACTCAATTACAATGCTCAATGCATGCCTAAGAGTACTTAGAAGTGAAAGAGAACAGAAAACGAAACACAAAATGCCCTTTCAAAATTTCAGAAAATAGGGTCCCCGCTCGAGCGTACTCTTGAGGCCTGCAAAAGTACTGGATGCACCAAATTTGCGCTCGATCGCGAACTTTGGCGCTCAAGCGGAAGGCCTCTCTACATGGGTCCCCGCTTAAGCGTGAAGTTCCCCGCTCAAGCGGGCACCATGTCTGCAAAAAGTGCTGGATGTATCATTTTTACGCTCGACCGTGAACTCGGACGCTCGAGCAGAAGTTCATCCTACAAGGATCCCCGCTCGAGCGTGAACTTCCCCGCTTGAGCGGACACCATATCTGCAAGAAAATACTGGGAGCTCGAAATCCCCGCTCGAGCGGCGGTTCCCCCGCTCGAGTGGACGTCAAAGTTTCTGGGTTTTCCAGCAATGTTCTTGAGCTCAATTTCAATATTCCAACCAACATTTCTTGCATGCCATGGCTCAAATTTCAAATATACTTATGCTATCATGATACAAACACCCAATTACATCAATAAGGAGTTCAATTTCATGAATCAAACACATGCATGTCCCAAATTGACACCAAACTCATTTCCATCATAACACATTTATGCATTCAAAGCTCCTATTCTCATAAATTGTACATGCATGTGATGTATTACTCTCATTCTCAACTTAGATGATACAAATGGTGATTACAACATGAGCTTTAACCAAAACTCTACATGAATCATGTATTTCAAGCTCAAACATGCAAATTGAAAACAATTTCTTACATGCATGCACATATTGACCTTCAATCCAACATGATCAACTCAATTCCATTTCAATTCTTACACTTGATTACCCAACTAGCTTGAATACATACTTTACAACATTAAACTCATGAATTACTCACCAAGGAGCTTTAATCTTCACAAACTAAGGTTAATTCTTGAGCTAGCCTTCAATTTACTCAAGCTTCTTGAGCAAATCTTCAATTGTTTCTCTCCCTCTCTCTCTAGCCGGCCCTCTCTCTATTTTAGAGCTCAAGATCAGCCAAAATGCAACAAAGGAGGGGAATTGAGGATATAGTGCCCTTTTACAACAAATCCCACTAATTCAATTTAATAATAATAACTAACTGGGCACTAATTCAATAGTTTAATCAATTTAATCTGGTCCGAATCCATTTTTCAATTAAACTTCATCGTAGGCTCTAAAAATTATGCCAATCACAATAGCATAGTCAATTTCGGGTTCTGTGGCCGATAAGGCCTTCGATTAAATTTCCAAAGCAAATAGTCAAATAGATATTCCTACGGTGAACAGATAGAAATTCAAAACCATATATTTTCATATAATGGCACACAAAATCATATTAATCACATAATCATGCTCATATTAAGGACCAATTAACATATTACGGAACAGGGGTATCACAACTATGTGACGCACACACAAGCAAGTATAGACTAAAATCGCAAGAATTGGAACGAATTCAACTCATGTTTGTTTTCGAAAATAGTTTGAAAGTGCCACCCTCAAGTGGGCTTAAAACATGATTTGCCACTTTGCAAAGTGGGCTTAAAACTCACAATCGTCGAATTGTTCCAATTCAAGCAACAAAGCCTTCATCCATAGGCATTCATGTAGTTTAGCAACTAAGCACATAGCCTCATGGCAAGCATGCGAATCATGGCATCACCCACACTCATGCAAGCATGCTAAAGCGTAAAACTTACAGTGTACTCAGAGTCAAAACAAAAGCTAGTTACAAATATGTATGATGCTAACTATGCAAGATGCCTAATGCAACACATGCAATAATGCAACTAAATAGGCTCGGCTATCTAAGATGGCATATGAATGCAAGAATTTGATAACATGCTTTGAAACATGTATTCAAATAAGTATTGAAATACGATGCAGTTTGAATGATGCGCCGAGCCCGGTGCATGCAAGACAAATGAATGATGCACGCATGCAAGCATAAGCTATGCTAATTGAAACGTGCCCTAATCTAACCATCGAAAGCAGATAAATAAAAGGGAGAAAGACGTGGGGTTGGAACACATGCACACACACACACGCACGCTTATTACAACATTGCGCCCTCGCGAAGGAGGGTCCGAATAAATAAGCTAAGCTACACTAACCTAAGCTAATTATTACAAAACAACTAATTAACTATTCTAGCTAATTAATTATTACAACAGAATTGAATAACTAGCTATGCTAAGCTAATTAAAATATTACAAAATAGATTAAACTAATTAATTACAACACATGTATTAATTAGGTACAACTAGCTAATAAAGCAATAAAGTGGCCTCACGGGTGAGGGAGACATGCATGCTCGGTTGGCTTCCTCCTAAAAATCCATCCCCTTGCCACCGGTTACCTCTGTTTTAAACTTGCCTTGATCTCTGAACACTGAACCAATATTCCAAATTGCCTCTGCTCTCACTAGAGGCATGCAATATCAATCTCAAATGACCAACTGACCAAACCAGAGGCATGCAATATCAATCTCAAATGACCAAACCAGCTCTGGACAAAGCTTAAACATGCCAAAACAGCGGCTAAAATATGCTGAGATGGAAGCATAAATGGCAAGAAAAACATGCTCACATGTTGGCTCACAAACAAGGCTCAAAGCACAACTCTTAAAAGAAATGAATGAGTGAAGTAAGTGAGAGTGTGACAAAGATATATGCACTGAAAACACATGTTAAATGATGCTATGGCATGCAATCATCTCAAGCAAGACATGTTAGAGGCCTCAAAACACAAAGCTAGTGAAGGCCTTTACACTACAACCATGCAAAACAATGCTCATATGACCAAGAAGGCTCAAAACAGAGCTAAAGCATGCTAAATCAGTAGCAAAAACATGCTAAGATCAAGTCACAAAAAGGTAGAAAAACATGCTCACATGTTAGGCCATCTACACTTGCAAAGAAGACACAAGAAGGGGAGGCCACCCCCTCCTATTTTGGACCTCAAAACCAAGTTTTTATCACTAAAATTTCCCTGGAATTCAGTGGTTGAAAGGCCAAAAAAAGTTGTTTTAAAAGCTTTGAAAAATGGCACAATGCTTTAGCAAACAAGCTACAAAAGAGGGTGTACCACCCCTAACTCCAAAACACACCTCAAACCACTATTTTAAACCATAAAAATAGAGTTTTTTTAGAGGTTAAAACCAGCCTCAAAATAGCATGCAAAGGTGGCTAAGCAACCAGCTAAAGAAAAGCTTTAAAGAGGTAAACCTTATACCTTTGAAGCATAGCAACAAACAGCAATAATTCTGAGCTAAAACCACTTTTAGAAGCTCAAACAAGGCCTCCAAGAATCTCAGCTCCAAGGTGAAGGTGTTTGGTCAAGGGTCTTACTGCAAAAGTGTAGAGAATTCTCACATTCATGCACAAAATAGGGAGAGAGAAAGGATTCTAGAGAGAGAGAGAGGAAATTTTGCTCACAAAATTTTGTAACCCCTCAAATGAGGGAGAGACCTCCCCTTATATAGAAATGCAAGCCAAAAGCTTGCTTTCATCCTTCCATACACGTGTATGGAGATGGCATTCAGTGATCAACAACTAGGACAACTGGCTAAGAAAATATCTGAAAAAGGAGAAAAATGGTCGTCGGCCACCTCCCCTAGCCGATCGACCACTTCAAGAGGCCGACAAGGGGGAAAAGTGGCCGACAATAGCCAAAAGTGGCCGACAAGGCCCTTCCCCCCTCCAGGCAAGAGGCACCAAGGTTTGGTCCAAAAACAAACACAAAACAAAGAGGGTTTAGAGGCCCAGAGACGAAGCGTTCCGCCGAGAACTTCAGGTACTCAAAACGAGCACAAACATGCACAATCATCGAGTTGACTAACGATGATGTCTAAGCCTTGAGGTCGGTCAAAAATGGGGTCTCTACAGTCATCTCTAGTGATAACCATATCATCCACATAGAGGAAAAAGAGAATAGTACCACGCTCCGTCTTACGTATAAACAAGGCAAAATCATGGGCATTGGAGGAAAAGTCAAAGTCATGAATGGTAGAGCTGAACTTGGCAAACTAGGCACGCGGAGCTTGTTCCAAACCATACAAAGCACCACGAAGTTTGCAGACTTTATTTGATGGAACAGAAGAACCAGGAAGAGGTTGGAAATAAACTTCCTCAGTGAGACCACCATTGAGGAATGCATTCTTGATATCCATATGATAAATACTCCAGTGGCGAGCAGCAGCCACTACAAGTAAGCTGCAAACGCAAGTAAGATGAGCAACAGGAGTAAATGTTTCTTCATAGTCAATGTTGTTCTCTTGAGTAAACCCTCGAGCGACAAGGCGAGCTTTGTAACGCTCAATGGAACCGTCAGAATAAGTTTTGAGTTTGTAAACCCATTTGCAACTAACAGTACTTTTGCCAGGAGAAAGGTCAACTATATCCCAGGTATGAGTTTTATCGAAAGCCTGCAGTTCATCAGTCATAGCTTGCTGCCAAAGAGGGTTAGAACAAGCTTCTTGATATGAAGTAGGTTCATGAGAGGAAAAGGCAATGGAACCAACAATATAATCACAGAGAAGAACAAAAGGTTGCCTTACCTGTGTGGAATGATGCTCTGGTGGAGGAGGAACCTCAACAGGAGAAGGTGTAGAGCCATTAGCAGACACAGGATCCTCAGGATGGACAATAGACGTAGGCGGCTATGGAATAATGGAGTCAAAATCTGCATAAAAAATATCAGAAAATAGGTTTATAGGGAAATCAGTAAAGATTGGTGAATTGGTGGACTGTGGTAGGTGAAACTTGGAAAGATTTGAGAACATTTTGTGTTCCTAGAAGACCACATGACGGGAAATAGGAAGTCACTTGGAGATAGGATCCCAACAGCGATACCCTTTATGTTCTATACCATACCCCAGAAAACAACAAAGACGAGAGCAAGGTTCTAGTTTAGTGTGTTCATGAGATTGAAATAGAACAAAATAAGCAAAACCAAAAACTTTAAGAGTGGTGTAGTCAAGAGGAGAACCATATAAGCGCTCGTAAGGGGAAGTATTACTCGCGATTTATGGTGTAGATAGTAGTGAAGGCAGCTTCCTCCCAAAACTGTTCAAGACAAGAAGATAAGATGAGAAGAGCTCGGGTAGTGTCTGGAATATGACGGTGTTTCCTTTCGGTTCGTCCATTTTATTGGGACATGCCTTCACAGGATTGATGAAAAGAAAGAAATTCAGAATCCAAGTACTCTTTAGCATTATCAGAACGAAAGATTTTAATAATACAAGAAAACTAGTATGGACCATGGCAGAGAAATCATAATGAATCTGTTTAAGTTCAAATCAATTTTTGAGAAGAAAAAACCAAGTATAACGAGAAAAATCATCAACAAAAATCACAAAATATCTTGACCCCCCCCAATGGTCGATGTGGGGAAAGGTCTCTAATATCTGAATGCAGAAGATCCAAAGGAGCAATAGACATAGAAGTACTATTATTAAAAGATAAAACAGGTTGTTTAACAATTTGACAAGATAAACAATCGATATCTTCAAGATAAACACGACTTAACTGACCACTAGAAACTAAAGTTTTCAGACGACTAAAAGAGACATGTCCTAAGAGACAATGAAAAAGGTGAAAAGAAGACATGGCAGAAATAGATGCAGCAGAGGAAGCAATGAGATCAGCAGTAGATAATGTGTGGGGAGTAGCAGTAAATGATTTGTGAGAAATGCGAAAATGGGTAAGCTCAAACAGATGTCCATGCTTACGGCCTATCCCAAGGATCTGTCTCATCTAAGGGTTTTACACCAAACAACCATTCGTAGAAAAAGTAACGGTTAGACCAAGTTCAAATAACTGACCAACAGAGATAAGGTTCAATTGAAGAGCAGGAATGTGATAAGCATCAGAAAGAGACACAGTGGAAATAGAAATTTGACCAATGTGACGAATAGTCATATGAGTACCATCAGCAATGTGTATGATGGGGACAGAAGGTGATGATAATATAGAAGAAAACATAGTGGAGTCAGAAGTCATATGATTACAGTATGCGGAATCAAAATACCATGGAGAATTACCTGAAGTCACTGAAAGAGCAGTAGAGGGAGGAGTACCGGATTTGGCAAGCACCAGTTGGATGATGGACTCAACATCATCCATAGATCATGAAGGAGTAGTGGAATCAGTGGAGTGGTGAATAGAAGAACCGTTAGAGGCAACAGCAACAGAGCGAGAACCGTGGCCAGATTTGGACTAATACGCAGAACGAGAAGACCCTTTCCTGGATGAAGTATTAGAGGGGGCTTGAGGACAATTGCGTTGGAGATAATCGGGAACAGTCTTGTGGCAAGTAAAACATTCACTAACCTGGCACTGAACAAAAGAATGAGTGGCTGGCAAGCCACGATTGTGACAATACTTGCATGAACTAGCAGGCTATAAAGATGAAGAACTCTGTGATAATGGCGTAGCAAGAACAGAATCCATATTTTGAGATTTGAGAGTCCCAAAATGAGTCTCCTCTGATAATAGTTCAGTAATGGCTTGCTATAAAGTGGGCAAGGGCAAACGATGGAGCAATGAAGCACGCACGGGCTCAAAATAAGCAAAACCAAAAACTTTAAGAGTGGTGTAGTCAGGAGGAGAACCATACAAGCGCTCGTAAGGAAAAGTATTAGCTATGATAGGTGTAGGTACACGATTTATGGTGTGGATGGTAGTGAAGGCAGCTCCCCCCCAAAACTGTTCAGGACAAGAAGATGAGATGAGAAGAGCTTGGGTAGTGTCTACAATATGACGGTGCTTCCTTTCAGCTCGTCCATTTTATTGGGACGTGCCTGCACAAGATCGATGAGATAGTGTACCATTAGCCCGAAGAAAAGAAAGAAATTCAGAATCCAAGTACTCTTTAGCATTATGAGACCGAAAGATTTTAATAGTATGAGAAAACTGAGTGCGGACCATGGCAGAGAAATCATAATAAATCTGTTTAAGTTCAAATCGATTTTTGAGAAGAAAAAACCAAGTATAACGAGAAAAATTATCAACAAAAATCACAAAATATCTTGACCCCCCAATGGTCAGTGTGGGGGAAGGTCTCTAAATATCTGAATGCAAAAGATCCAAAGGAGCAATAGACATAGAAGTACTGTTATTAAAAGATAAAGTAGGTTGTTTAGCAATTTGACAAGATAAACAATTGATATCTTCAAGACAGACAAGACCTAATTGATCACTAGAAACTAAAGTTTGCAAATGACTAAAAGAGACATGTCCTAAGAAACAATGCCAAAGGTGAAAAGAAGACATGGCAGAAGTAGAGGCAGCTGAGGAAACAATGGGAGCAGCAGTAGATAATATGTGGGGAGCAGCAGTAGATGATTTGTGAGGAATGCGAAGATGGGTAAGATCAAACAAACGTCCACGCTTACGGCCTATTCCAAGGATATGTCTCGTCTGAGGGTTTTGCACCAAACAACCATTCGTAGAAAAGGTAACGGTTAGACCAAGTTCACATAACTGACCAACAAAGATAAGGTTCAATTGAAGAGCAGAAATGTGATAAGCATTAGAAAGAGACACGGTAGAAGTAGAAATTTAACCAATGTGACGAACAATCATACGAGAACCATCAGCAGTGTGTATGGTGGGGATAGAAAATGATGATAATATAGAAGAAAACATAGTGGAGTCAGAAGTCATATGATTACTGCATGCGGAATGAAAATACCATGGAGAATTACCTGAGGTCACTGAAAGAGCAGTAGAGGGAGGAGTACCGAATTTGGCAAGCACCTGTTGGATGATGGACTCAACATCATCCATAGCAAGTAAAACATTCGTAAACCTGTCATTGAACAAAAGAATAAACGGCTGACAGGCCACGATTATGACAATACTGGCATGAACTGGCAGGCTATGAAGATGAGGAACTCTGTGATGATGGCGTAGCAAGAACAAAATCCATATTCTGAGATTTGAGAGTTCCAAAACGAGTCTCCTCTAATCATAGTTCAGTAATGGCTTGCTATAAAGTGGGCAAGGGCAAATGATGGTACAATGAAGCACGCACGAGCTCAAAAATGCTATGAAAAGCCATAAGGAACTGTAATAGTCGCTGATGATTCTGATAAGTAATAAACAATTGTGCATCCTCAGAATATGCCCATGTAGGCTTACAAAGAGCTAGCTGATCCCAAACAGACGACATCTGGGATAAGAATTCATTGATAGACTGACCGGGTGCCTAGCGCATGTGATAAAGAGTCTGCAACAGTTGATATTGGTGAGCATGGCCAGTGGTCTGGTGACGGTCCCTCATGAAATCCCAAATTGCTTTAGCAAGGGAAGCAATTTAATCATCATCCTGGAACTGGCCAAACTGGAGATGAATGGAGGGAACTGAGGTAGCCCGAACCATGTGATAGTTTGATAATTCTTACTTTCTCATTCATCAAGACGGTCATTGAATGCAAAGTCAATCTCATCCTCCTTCTAGTTGGGTTTGGAATGAGCACCAGTAATGATTCGCCAAAGTTGTTTCCCTTTGATGAAGCTAGAGAGAGCTTGGGCCAACGAATATAATTTGACCCATCAAGGATAACAGAAACAGAGTGGATGTGCTCAATACGATCTATAATGCTCAAACAGGGCAAAAACAAGAAAGAAGATGCTTTGTAGAGGCTGATTTTCCTAAAATAGAACACACCAGCAGATTCATGAGGCCGAAAACAAGTGGGATATGGTCTGAACAGGCCAAAAACACAACCAGAAAGGCGGAAAATCGGCTAGTAAAAGTTGTTTGACTAACCAGGGGAACCAAAACTAGGGCTGACGTCACAGCAAGGGGGGCTGACGTCAAAAACGTGCGGCGCACGTTAACAGAGGTGCGTGCGGCGCACGATAGCAAGAAAGAAACAACGGCGCACAGTCAACTAGGGCTGACATCAACGATGGCGTCAGAACACGTGGCTCACGTTAGCAGATAAGGCTGCAGAGCAAGATAGCGCGACACAAGAGCAGAGGCGCATGGAGACACGGAGGAAACGGCACAGCACGTGTCTGATCTTCTGGCGGCGTATGTGGCTGAGGATGGAGATGATTCTGATAACGTTGGCTTCATCTTGAGGAGACGAAGAAGCTGGTATAGTCCATTTGTCGAAACAGGGAAGGACGAGATACGCAAAAACCAACGTAAGAAGGAATCAATTTGCCAGACAGGAAAGAAAGAAAGAAAAAATGTGACGAAGAAGAAGATGAGGCTAGGAGAAAACCCTAGGCTCTAATACCATGTTAGAATAGTAAAGAGAGAGAGAGAGAGAGAAAATAATATGTATTGTATATAATCAATCCATCAATACAATATGAGAAGCCTGTATATATAGGCCAAGAAATCTAGGTGTACAAGAAACCTAGGTGTGCAAGAATACAAGAATTCTAAGTATAATAGGAATAGATAACAACCAATAGAGCAAATTTTCAAATTCAAACTCATATGTTCAAAAACTTGTATCTCCTTCATCGTAACTCCGTTTTACATCATTTTCATGTCGTAGAATTCACCTCATGGCCTAGTTTTCATTCCACCTCTCATACGCCTTGTTTCACCTCTTTTGCATGCCGTCAGAGAGAAAAGAAAAAAATTATGGAAATGAAGGAGGAAGGAAGAAGCATGAAGATAGAAGATAGAGGGAGGGGAAAAAAAGAAAAAAAAGAGAGAAAAATATTATTTTTGGCCAAATTTCGGAGCTTTGACGGCTCGCAAAAAGAGGTGAAGCAAGGCATATGAGCAATGGAATGAAAACTAGGCCATCAGATGAATCCAACGACATGAAAATGAGGCGAAATGGAATTACGACGAGGGAAATGCAAGTGCTTGAATATGTGGGTTTGAATATGAAATTTTTGCCCAAAGGGAAAAATATCTTATTTTTGGCCAAGTCTCGGAACTCTAACGACATACAAAAAGAGGTCAAACAAGGCATATGAGGGATGGAATGAAAAACTAGGCCATGAGGAGAATCCAACGACGCGAAAATTAGGCGAAACGGAGTTACGATGAGAGAGATATAAATTCTTGAACATGTGAGTTCGAATTTGAAAATTTTGCCCAAAGAGAAAAAAAAATCTTATTTTTGGACAAGTTTTGAAGCTCCGATGGCATGCAAAAAGAGGTACAACAAGGAATATGACTGGTAGAATGAAAACTAGGCCGTGAGGTGAATCCAACGACGCAAAAATGAGGCGAAACGGAGTTACGATGAGAGAGATATAAGTTCTTAAACATGTGGGTTTGAGTCTGAAATTTTATTCCAAATTTTCGTTAGTTTAATGACTAAGATGGACGAAGGGGCCAAATTAAAACACAGGTGGAAAGATAGGGCTTAATTTGTTGAAATTAAAAATCTAGAGTTTAAAATGAAAAAGACGCAAAACCCTAGGGGTTTTTGTGTAATTATTCCTTAAAATTTTATAAAATAAATGACATATAATATTTTCATAGTAGTTGAGGTCCCTCAACATTTTCATAGAGAAATTTTAACACAGAAATTTTGGCTCTTCACTGAGAAATTTTATTTTTCACAGAGAAATTTTTCTACTATGATCATAAAAACATTTCATTGAGGGACCTTAACTAATAAAAAAACATATTAGATCTATCCTATTACCTGAAATTAGAGAGAAATGTTTCACTAATTTTTGCTTTTAGGAACAACTAATTCAGGTTATTTTATTTGAGTTAGTATAATATTACCTAAAAAAAATTCATCCCTTTTTTATATATTAGGTGAGTCTCTTGGTTCATCTATGTCCCCTTCGCCTGCCTCACACTTCAAATGTTGCCACGCGGCTCCCTCTTAAAACTTAAGTTGTAGACTTTCTGCTTAGGATTAGCGATAATGATAGAGACTTCCTTTTTGAAGGATCTCCACAATTTTTAAAGTGATCTATATCATTTATGATATGAGTCTCACACATATATAAATAAACTCCATACATTATGAATAGTGTGGATCACTTTGGAAATTATGACGTCCTCTAAAAAAGAAATCTCACTTATTTTCCATCGGATCAGCCCTTAGTTTGTTTTTTTTTTTTTTTAATTTAAATAATGAAGCAGGTGAAGTTTTTAGTGGTGGGTCTGTAAACAATGAGATTTATCACAATATTATTTTAGATACTTGACTCCTCTTTTCAAATGATCAATTAATTAATAAAACATCTCATCATATCAGTCTCTCTTTTTCTAATTACGTGTTTTAATAAAAAAATAAATAAATAACTAACTAAAATAACTTATTATCAAACGAGACCTTAATGAGCAGCAATTTACAAAATCAAATTAATTCAATAATTGTAGTTACATAATTTTATTATATTTGTTTAACAAAATTAACTTGATTTTTACAAAATTAATTCTATCAAAACATTATCGACAATATCTTTAAAATGAAATTAATATTAAATGTATTTAATAATAATAATATTAAAATAATTAAAATTTTATATTGTTTTGAAATATTTAAAAAATAAAAATGAGGTGTGTAATTAAAAAGTGTATGAAATAAAAAAATGAATATGCCGTTTGGTAATACTTACGTTTTCAGTTTTCTGTTTATATTTACAAAAATTTTAAAAACTCAAATAAAAACTTGTTTGGTAAATTTTTGATTTATAAATCAGTGGTCTCGGTTTATAAATTTGGCCAAAAAGTGTAAACTCAAAAAATGTGTTTCCGTTTTGAGTTTTGAATTTTTTTTTTTTTACCACCCAACACTAGCCACCACCCGTTATCATTTTCTACCACCGTCTTCCGCCGCCGCCACCACCACCCACCCCCACCACCACAACCTGCCACCACCACCACCACCACCACTCACCACCCACCTGCCACCACCACCCACCACCCGCCACCACCACCACCTGCCACCCACTCGCCACCACCACCCACCCTCGCCACTACCACCACCACCCGTCACTACCATCCACCGTCCGCCACCACCACTCACCACCCACCTGTCACCACCCGCCACCCACTCGCCACCCACGTGCCACCACCACCCACTCGCTACCACCCGCCACCGTCACCCACCCACCCACCCACCACCACCACCACCACCTGCCACCACCCGCCACCATCCGCCACCTGCCACCACCACCACCACCACTACCCATTCGCTACCATCCACCACCCGCCACCATCACCCACCCACCCACCATCACCACCCGCCGCCACCACCCACCCACCACCACCCACCATCACCTGCCACCACCACCCCCACCCGCCACCACCACCACCCACTCGCTACCACCCACCACCCGCCACCGTCACCCACCCACCACACCACCACCACCCACCCGCCGCCACCACCCACCACCTACCGTCACCACTTTCCACCACCATCTTCCGCCGTCACTTGCCATTTCTCACTCTTTTTTATATTTTTAAATTTTTTTAAACATTTTGTCAATTACCAAACGCGTTTGTAGTTTATGTTTTCCTAAAAATAAACAAAAATCAGTTTATAAAATTTTTGTAAATATAAAATGAAAACATAAACGTTACCAAATAGACCCAAACTATTTTAAATTTCTTGAATAAAAAATATTTTTTAAGACGTAAACACTAATAATCACTGTTTGGTTACATATTCAACATTAATTTTTAATTTTTCCAAAAACTACAAATAAGTTTGATAAAACTAAACACAAAAAATATATTTTGTAAATTAAAAAAATAATTAATTTTTCTCAAAAATATTTTAAAATATATTTTTAAACTTCAATTATTGAAATTAATTTTTAATTTAAAATTAACCTTTTTGTGTTTGTTTTCAGCAAACTAATTTTTGGTTCTTGGAAGAAAATTGTGAAAGTAATTTCCTAAAATATCTAAAATTTTAAATATATTTAATAAAATAAATATTATCACTCTGTTTTGTTATATATGTGTGGGAGCCGAATAAATGGCTAAATCGGAAGGGGCATATTTTAGTAGATTGACATTAACCGGCTGCATCCTGCAAGACTAGGATGAGCCGAATACAATACGTAAGCCGATTAAGAAAGGATCTTTGAGGCCGAATAGAAGAACGGGTAATGATTGAAAAGTAGGCCCAGGCCCCGAGGCCTCAGAAGGAACAGATATAAATAAAGAAGCAGCGTTCTTGGAATGGTATGTAAGAATCACTTCACTAAACTTAGTAAACAAGCTTTCTTGAGTATAAGAACTGACTTGCCCGTCGGAGTGCTAACCCCGGCACCCCCGACCGGAGTGTTTGTCTTTGCAGGTGACTAGCTGAGGATCAAGAGCGTCTCCCAGGATCTGAAGAGTATTTCCAGAACCACTTCCCCACAATTGGCGCCGTCTGTGGGAATACTCAAGTACATCCATGGAAGGCGTGACGCAAGATCCTCCGATAGCCACCGACGAGACTACACAGAGAGACGACATCACTCCGGCAAATATGCTCGGGAAGGAAACCATCGCTGCGAGACGCGCCTTGAATTTTGACTCGCCAACGACTTCAGCGCAGGAGACGATGCAAGCCATCATAGAACAAGCTAAACAGAATGAACAAAGGCTGGAAAATATGATCGCAGAAAACGAACGCCTCCGTCAAGATTTGGCCCTGGAAGTAGCAAAATCCAAAGAAGCCGCGCGCCAAGACCCCGAACGACCCCTGAGGGCAGGTAGACAACGACCTCGAGCCCGACCAAGGGAAACCGACAGCGACTCCAACTCATTATCCACGGAGCATAACAAGGGACGCTCAGACACTTCCAGCTCCTCTGAAAAAAGTCCACACACAAGGAACAAGCGCAGAAGAAGCAGTTCAGACGAAGAGGACCGGCACGATCCTTTTATCCGACGAATTGCGAGGGCGGCCCTGCCCAAGAAGTTCAAAGCTCCATCATTTACTCTCTACGACGGAAAATCAGACCCCACTGATCATATACGTCACTACAAGCAGGCCATGACGTTGCATGCAGACAATGAAGCCCTCATGTGCCGAATATTCCCCAGCAGCTTGGGCCATTAGCTGTCAGATGGTATTACAAGCTGGAGCCGGCTTCGATCAGAAGTTTCCATCAATTACAAAAATCCTTCAGGGCCAGGTTCATCACCAACGAGGTACAGCCGAAACAGGCCGACTCTCTCTGGGCTATGCAAATCCAACTAGGAGAAACGCTGAGAGCATATTCGGCGCGATATTGGGAGTGCTTCAATCTCGTTGACGACGCTTGCAACGACTCCATGGCCATCACCGCCTTCAAAATGGGACTATATCCTGACAGTGCTCTTCGCAACTTCCTGACCAGAAGACCCCCCAAAACAGTCTGGGCGTTGATGAAGAAAGTTGAAGAGTATTACAAAGTGGAAGACGATGCCTTGAGGATTAAAGCCAGACAAGTGTCCACCAAACCAGCACCTCCTGAAATTGCTCAACCGATAAGTTCCGTGCCACCTCTGAGCCCTGAGCCGCGACAACGTGCTAACGAGACAAAAGGCGGGACTCTCGCCGATCAAGTGATCAATGCTCCCACCCGATGAATAAACAATTGCAAGTCGACAGTAGACGCTCGAGGCGCGCCGACAAAAAGTACACGGAGCTGTCAGAGCCAATCACCGCAGTAATGACCAAAATCCAACACCTTCCATTCTTCAAATGGCCGTCAAAGATGGTGGGGCCACCCGATACACGACGAAGGGACCGGAGGTGCGAATATCACAAAGATCACGGCCACGAAACAGAGAGTTGCTACACATTAAAAGATCACCTGGAAGAACTAGTGCAAGACGGCCGACTGCAGCAGTATGTGAAACAGGGAAGGCCAACCAAGGCATTAGCATTGAGGCAGGACTCTCCCCCACTTGGCATGATCCATGTAATTTACAGCCTGCCTACACCCCCAACCGTGCACACAATTCGATCGCATCCAACTCTACAGGGGCGTCGTATTTCGACTGACCGGTCCGAAGAAGCTCCGACAATTGCCTTCAACGACTCCGACCTCAATGACGCAACGGCTTCCCACATTGATCCGTTGGTCATTGGATTACGCATAAACCGGTTCATCATTGAACGAATTCTCATAGACCCAGGGAGTAGTTCAGAGGTCATGTACTACCAAACTTTCATCAAGCTCGGCCTCAACGAGTCGGATCTATCTCCGGCGCCTCACCCACTGTTCGGCTTTAATACGAATCCCGAATATCCATTGGGCAAGGTCACATTACCTGTTCGAGCGGGTTCCAGAACGGTCGAAGCGGAATTCCTGGTCGTGAAGCTCCCCTCGCCGTATAATGCCATCATGGGAAGAACCTGGCTACATATCATGAAGGCCGTCCCAAGCACCTACCATCAGATCCTGCGTTTCCCAACAACCCACGGCATTGAAGAAATACGTGGTTCCCCCCAATCGGCACAAGCAGAGTTCTGATGAAAACCCTATCACTGACCCGATCTGTGGGCTCTGATACCTGTAAATATATTTCGCCTCTGCAATACGAACTATTTTTCCTCGTCGCTCAAAATCATATGTCAATTCCCAGTGGGGCACTCGCCAGGATTGGCCAAATTAAGTCTCCGGATTCGGAGCCCCCTTTGGCCTTTGGCGATTGACGCCTTAGGGCCGATTAAGTCTCCGGATTCGGAGCGCCCTTCGTGGATATCACGATTGGCCAAATCAAGTCTCCGGATTCGGAGCGCCCTTCGTGGATATCACGATTGGCCAAATCAAGTCTCCGGATTCGGAGCGCCCTTCGTGGATATCACGATCGGCCAAATCAAGTCTCCGGATTCGGAGCGCCCTTCGTGGATATCACGATCGGCCAAATCAAGTCTCCGGATTCGGAGCGCCCTTCGTGGATATCACGATCGGCCAAATCAAGTCTCCGGATTCGGAGCCCCCTTTGGCGCATGACGCCTTAGGGCCGATTAAGTCTCCGGATTCGGAGCGCCCTTCGTGGATATCACGATCGGCCAAATCAAGTCTCCGGATTCGGAGCCCCCTTTGGCGCATGACGCCTTAGGCCCGATCAAGTCTCCGGATTCGGAGCGCCCTTCGTGGATATCACGATCGGCCAAATCAAGTCTCCGGATTCGGAGCCCCCTTTGGCGCATGACGCCTTAGGGCCGATTAAGTCTCCGGATTCGGAGCGCCCTTCGTGGATATCACGATTGGCCAAATCAAGTCTCCGGATTCGGAGCCCCCTTTGGCGCATGACGCCTTAGGGCCGATTAAGTCTTCAGATTCGGAGCGCCCTTCGTGGATATCACGATCGGCCAAATCAAGTCTCCGGATTCGGAGCCCCCATTGGCGCATGACGCCTTAAGGCCGATTAAGTCTTCGGATTCGAAGCGCCCTTCGTGGATATAACGATTGGCCAAATCAAGTCTCCGGATTCGGAGCCCCCTTTGGCGCATGATGCCTTAGGGCCGATTAAGACTTCGGATTCAAGCCGATTAATCTCCTTAAGGCCGAATGGGCCCTTGGTTCAAGCCTCCAAATACGGAGCCCGCTTTAGTGCCTCAGAGGATTATTGCATTAATCCGTTCGGCCATACTAATCGGTCTACAGTGCTAAGTGCTAATTACGTCTCCGAATCCGGAGCAAACGTTGGCACGAACAAAAGATATTGATAATTGATCCTATGTAACACACTAGAACAGATCATACATTCGAAGTAATGTGCTTTAGTACACAAGCAAAATTCAAAATAACACGCAAATAGATTTAAAATAAAACCATTTATTTGATTAAACAGTTGTTACATAAACACAACCCGCATTCGAGCATTACAATATCGAAAGCAAAAAAGGAACAAGACGCGCCGGTAAAGCAGCATCGCCGGATCGACGACCGTCGCCCTAAACCCCTCCACGGCGTGCAATACCTTGAACCAGTTATGCTTAAGCCCACGACTTGCATAGCGCCAAACTTCCCCTGATACCATTGACAATGTCAAGGCAAAGATCCAGGACAAGGAAGAATGAACTTGACAGTTGTTGACTCTCCTTTCGGGGTGATCTGCTTCGACGACTTGGAGACTCACAGATCTCAGGCTCTTTGGATGACCTAACTCCCTCACGGGTAGGTTTTCTGCTGCAAACCATCTCAACACCAAACTTGACCGAAGTTTGAGCCTCTGTAACCAAAATCACCATCCCACACAAGGAATGATGAGTCAAGTGGGATTATTGGTGCGAAGCGCCTACTCCTTTTATTCTCAGCAACGACCGCGATCTCGAGGTCCCAATCCCAAGAAAATTTTATTAACGCCAAAAAACGCATTGGCTGAATAAGACGAGCGTCGATTGACATTCGCCACGACCGCCATCCCGACGGCTGGCCGAAACGCGCACTGGCTGGGCCAAAGCGAAATAGATTTATTAAACCGGTCGGCCAAGTCTTCACATGCCGATCACCCTCGACCAGCCCACTAATCCAACTGGCCAAGCATCAATGCGCTGACCCAAGTCAAAGATAAATGGCCGTTGAAATAGCCTCAATAAAACCTTAACGGTCGTCGCGAATGTGCCGATCCTGCCCATGTGCAGATCCTGCCGATAAGCCCGCGTATCGCCGGACAGTTAACAGCTACCTGGGTCGGACAATATTTAGACATTCATTCAAACATTTAAGCAACACGAAATACACATATGCCGAATATGAATGACAACGAAACATTTATAATGAAACGTTCTTTATTCAATAAAACAATAAGTTACATAGTTTCAAACGCGCCCTGCGTTCCAATCTTACAACTATTAAACTCATACGGCGTCACCCTCATCCTCACTCTTCTCAACTTCAAAAGCAGAAAACGGAAAATCTTTACTCCTGTAGCGTGGTGATGCCAAATCAATTCCCGACGCTCGAAGAGCTTCTGCGGCTTGAGATGCCTTGATCCAACCGTGCCTAAACCCACGGTTTTCACATCGGCACACTTCTTCGGCCAATTTTTCCCTGGTTTTCTCGATTCCCACTTTTCGGCCCTCATGGAAACCTTTCTCATAGGCCCTCCCCTTCGCGCTCTCTATTGCGAACATACTTGCCGTCTCTCGATCGGCAAGTGCGGAGCTGATAAGCCGACTAGTAACCCTCTCTTCCACAATTGGGTTCGCGTGCGCGGTGGATTGTGCCTGAGCCGCCTTGGTCTTCCTTAGTTCCCGCTCGGCCGCCTCCACGCGGGCCTCCAAACTTCGAATACGTTCTTCCTTCTTCTCCATCTCTTGACGGGCAGCGCGCAGTCGCATGCCGACTTCGTAAGCAGTGTAAAGCCCCTTCACCGCGCCGTGAATGCCCTCGCGAAACACCTCGTAGTCCTGTCGACCCAGCATTGATTGCTGAACCTCAGGAGGAAATATTTGTCGGGCAAAGTCGACCGCTACGTCTGGGTCTCGAACGATCGAGTCCGCCTCCGTCATGGGTCTATTCTTCACAAATACCGCAAAGCTTAATGGGCACGGATTCGTGTCAGACCTCCTCTCGACTCGGGACTGTGGAGATATACCCTGCGACTGCTTGTCTCGCCTGGGCGATCTACTGCGACGTCGGGGAGACTGACGCCTCTCTCGACCCCTGGAACTCCTACTTCCTGTACGCGAGGGTTCACCACCTCGATTCATATCTCCGCCCAGCTCAGCTAGGGTCTTCGCTTCGCTTCCCCTTTACTGTTAAAGAAGAGTCGGTTCGACATTCGCGCAATCAGTCTTCCTCCTCGAGTCAGTTGTCTACCAAGCTCATAAAGGATGTACCCTTGTTCATTTATCCTTCACAGAGGCAGCACGATCGAGGCAATCTCATTAATTGGAGATCTGAATCGCCCGACGCCGGCTGAGTCGACGGCAGGGGCACGATTTTACCATCTATTCGAATATCGCGAACCGCCTGGGGCAAGGGCAGATTCATCAATCTATTCGGCTCAAGTACCCCAGCCGGCTCCCGAATCGATTCTAACCTCTGCAGGAACCGCCTGGGCAAGGGCAGATTCATCAATCTATTCGGCTCAGTACCCAACCGGCTCCCGAATCGATTCTAACCTCTGCAGGAACCGCTTGGGGCAAGGGCAGATTCATCAATATATTCGGCTCAGGTACCCCAGCCGGCTCACAAATCGATTCTTCAACCTCTGCAGGAACCGCCTGGGGCAAGGGCAGATTCATCAATCTATTCAGCTCAAGTACCCCAGCCGGCTCCCGAATCGATTCTAACCTCTGCAGGAACCGCCTGGGGCAAGGGCAGATTCATCAATCTATTCGGCTCAAGTACCCCAGCCGGCTCCCGAATCGATTCTAACCTCTGCAGGAACCGCCTGGGGCAAGGGCAGATTCATCAATCTATTCGGCTCAGGTACCCCAGCCGGCTCACAAATCGACAGTTCATAATTCGAATCCAGTCGGCATGAGAAAGACGAATCAATATTGCCACAGGATATTCAATCTCTAAAGACGAATCAATATTGCCACAGGATATTCAATCTCTAAAGACGAATCAATATTGTTTCATTAACATAAACCACACAAATTGTGTACAAGTAGTAGTGAAAGTCAAAATGTTTCATTAACATAACCACACAAATTGTGTACGAGTAGTAATGAAATTACAAGGAAATTTTCATTAATAAATTGCGCACAAGATAGTAACCAATTTATACATGAAAACCACCCTGAACCAACAAAACTCTACCAAACAAAAAATCAAAAAACTAAATGAATTAGGAAACGCCTCCCAGATCACTCCTCGGTGTCGGATTCAAGGGGCTCAACATCCACTTGCTCGTAAGGAATTGGCAAATCCAATGTAATCCAGCGGCAGCAAGGGCTTTGAGCCACCCGTGTTTGAACCCCCGATTCTCAAATTTGGGAACTTCATCAACGTATTCCGTGAAGGCGGCTCTTTTTCCCGCCTCAAAAGCCTCAGATTCGGCTTTCTCCTGGGCCGCCTTGAGCTCCTCCAACTGACTCTTCGCCTCGGCAAGTTCGTCTTTGGAGAGCTTGAGCGATTCCTCACTCGCACTCGCTCTGGCCTCAGCGTCAGAACGAAGCTGTTCGGCAGTGCGAGCCCTCTCCTTCTCCGCTTCGGCTCGTGCGCTCTCCATTGCGGCTCTCATCTTCTCAAACTCGGCCCTACTCTTCTGACCGTCCACTTCTGTTTGCAAACGGTCAATTCTGCCAAGAGCATCATGCAGGCGGCGGCCTAAGTCGGCGATCCTGCCGACGGTCTGCAAAGAACAAGCGATCGTTAGATACCTCTATAAAAATAGATTTAAGCGAATTTGAAATCACCTACCAAAAGTGCCGACTGCGCAGACAGAGCTACGGCCATAATATCCGGCACGGCGCAAAAGGTTGCATTGTCAGCCGGCAAGGAAATTGAAGCCGCCAGGCTCAATGCAACGGCCGGATCCTCCATGGCCGAAGCATTGGAAGGAATCGGCGTATCTCTAATCTTGGGCTGAATAACAAAAGGAGCAACCACGTCCGATTCTTCGAGGCGAGGCCGTTTGTCAATGGGACTAATTTCTGAACTAGTCTCCTCCTCGGCGCTACGTTTTTGGCCGCGTCCCTCCAGCCGTTCTTCGCCGGCCTGCTGTTCAACCACTTTTTCCGTTTCGGCCGGTGTAACCTGAGCCGTTCCTTCAATAATGGGTACAGAGGCCTTAGTCAAGCTGGGATCGGATTCGGCGGCCTCGGCCTTTTTTCGAGCAGCCATCCGCTCGGCATTTCGCTTACGCGCCATTTGCGTAAGGCTTTCCTTTGCCATACCTCCGAAGAAATCGCCGGGTAGATCTCCTAAGTTCGCGAAAATATCCCCAGAAGAAAACTCTGCCCGACCCAAAGCGGATGGTGAGGAAGGCTGGTTGAGTCCGGCAGCCTCGAACGCCGAACGCACGGCCTCGTCAACCTCTTCGCCCTCCTCAGTGAATTCTCTGGCCGGGTCGGCAACTACCTCTATCACCGGCTCTGCGTCTTGCCCCGAATCAGAAGCTTCGAGAGCAATCTGCCTAAGGTTCTTGTAGCTGGGGAAGATAAGAGCCGAGAGGTGCTGATCGCCGAATGGAATTGGGATGTTGTCCGCAGTCGAGAATGTGGTATAAGTGGGTTCATATCGGAGTAAAATGTGGGTGGCTCTCCCTTGTTTTTGCACGTTTGGGCGATCGAAGTAGTCGAGTGCAGTCTTAATGTCCCTAAGGACCGCGTCATCAGCTGAAGTCAGAATCTTCTTCAATTTGTTACCTGTAAAAGATAAGGAGAGCTTAAGGAAAGAGAGCCGATTAAAAGACAGATCGACAAACATAAGATACTACGTGGTAACCTGGATCACCCTTATGTTTGGGAATGGGGTCTAGGCGATCTTCGCCTTCAGCGAACTCCCAATTACCTCGGACATAGACCATTACATCGTCAACCCTCTTACCAGAACTGGCAAGCATAGTCACCAAATGATGGTCAGTATCCTTGGCCCTGAGGAAGTACCGCCCCAGCCTACCAGAGGATTTGGCTAAAGCATAGTAGGGCCGAATGGCCGGAATTCCGAGATTGATCCTAAGGCGTCGATTCAACTCTATAACCCCCATAATGATTCGAAAGAAATTTACATTGGGTTGAGAAGGAATCAGACTCCAATAGCGAAGAACGGCCCTAAGCAATGGATGTAAGGGGAAACGAACTCCGCCCTCCGCAATGGACAGGAGGGGGAATACGATCGTATTCTGATCCTCTCTCTCCATATCTAGAGTGTTGTCCGTTACGAGAGACAAATGGACGTCATCGGGAATGGAAAAATGTCGCCGGAATCCGGAAATGCGACTCTCAGAAAGGAGGTCTTTCAAGTGTTTAGCCATTCCAACGGGGACCCAAGGATTCGCCGAAAGTAAAAACGATAAACAGAGAATAGGATTACAAAGAAAAGGAAGAAGACTTACGAAGAGCAGATGAGGCAAAGGCAGACGGACGAAAGTTGCAGAAAATGTGAGTGAGAGGAGAGATGCGCGCTGGCGGTCCAAACGTATCAGATGATCGACGAAATGTGCACCCAAAAGACTGAAGTTTCAAATCGCAATAAATGCGAGAGACACATGAATGGCGCGGGAAAGTGTAATGATAAACGAAAAGGTGTGCGCCTTCTGACATCCTCTGACGTCTTGGGAACGCGAAGCCGCCTGATCTATGCTAAGCTTTTCGAATTCTAGACCAAACACGCCGATTAACTACCGTCAATAGGGGGTTCGGGGGGCAATTGTGGGAGCCGAATAAATGGCTAAATTGGAAGGGGCATATTTTAGTAGATTGACATTAACCGGCTGCATCCTGTAGACATTAACCGGCTGCATCCTGCAAGACTAGGATGAGCCGAATACAATATGTAAGCCGATTAAGAAAGGATCTTTGAGGCCGAATAGAAGAACGGGTAATGATTGAAAAGTAGGCCTAGGCCCCGAGGCCTCAGAAGGAACATATATAAATAAAGAAGCAGCGTTCTTGGAATAGTATGTAAGAATCACTTCACTAAACTTAGTAAACAAGCTTTCTTGAGTAGAAGAATTGACTTGCCCGTCGGAGTGCTAACCCCGGCACCCCCGACCAGAGTGTTTGTCTTTGCAGGTGACTAGCTGAGGATCAAGAGCGTCTCCCAGGATCTGAAGAGTATTTCCAGAACCACTTCCCCACAATATGTAAACTAGATTGGCGACAATAAATAGAAAAAATATTAACTCAAATTATACAATTAAAAATAAAAATAAAATATTCAAACATACAAATACTAAAAACATGTGTTTTTGTTCAAAAAAGATAGGTTCATGTGAAATGAAAATGATTTTTTTTACCAAACTATTTTAATTGTTTTTAGAAAAAAATATAAGACAAATTTAAAAATTCAACCAAATATTTTATATTTCAACTTTAAAAATAGTTACAAAAATTAGTTTAAAAAAAATTAATCGCACAATATATTTCAACTTTATAAATAGTTATTAAAATAGCAAAATTAATCACAAAAACAGAAAAATTCACATAGTATATTTTAACTTTAAAAAAAATTTGGGCGGGTTGCAAGTCGAATTTGTATGGGATGCAAAGGTGTAAGTTCAATTTATGTGGGGTTGTTGGCTTATTTTTCCTACGAAGGAAAATATCATAAATGCGAACGTGCCAGCAAAGATTGAAAAACGCTTACAGATTAAATTCAAGTCAATTATCAAGCGATTGCATTGACGGTTCTTTTGCCTCAACAAAATTCGCAAAGAAAAATTAAAAGAAGAATGAGGGAGATGGAGAAAGACGATTGAATGAACAATCAAAGTAATAATTACTTACCTCTACTCTTATGCTTCGAAAAGGAAGTGCATAAAATGCTTTGAAAACAAAATGCTGAAAATAAATGCTTCGCAAAATAAATCTATATTAAACTACTCCTAAGATAAGGAAAATGACAAGAAATATTGAAATCAATTGTCTTTGATTTGAATTCTGGCCCTTTTACAATGTAGCCATGAATGACTATTTATAGGCAAATATTTGTAGGAAAAAACTTCCAGCAATAACTACCCAATAACTATCTAAAACTACCCACTCTTCTATCTTCATTCCCACAATGCCACATATCCCTCCATGTCTTCATAACTTCCTCTAACTTCCAGTTCATGCTCCATGTTCTCCACTTTATTTTCCATCATCCTTTCACATTTCATAACTTCTCATAACCTCCAAATGAGTAGGAGGATGCCACATGTCCTGCAATTATATAAATAATAAAAAAATTACAGATTTATGGTGCCAACATGGGTGCAAGTCCATTTTGTGTAGGGTGCAAGTCTTCTCTGTGTAGGATACAAGTCAAATATATGTGGGGTGCAAGTTGAATCTGTATGGGTTGCAAGTCCAGTTTGTGTGTTGTGTAAGTTGAATCTATGTGGAGGTGCAAGTCTAGTCTGTGTGAGAGAATTTACAAAATGTCAACACACTAATTTGCACCCCACAAAGATTTGACTTGCAGCAACTTGCACCCCACACAAATTGAACTTGTATCCCACACAAATATTTTTAAAGCTGAAACATACTATGTGAATTCTTTTTTCTTTTTCTTTTTTTGTGACTAATTTTTGCTTTTATATAACTATTTATAAAGTTCAAATATACTGTGCAATTATTTTTTTTAAACTAATTTTTGTAACTATTTTTAAAGTTGAAATATAAAATATTTGGTTGAATTTTTAAATTTTTGTCCTCCTTTCTTTTCCCAAAAAAATTTAAAATAGTTTGGCAAAAAAATTATTTTTATTTTCATATGAATCTATCTTTTTTGAACAAAAACACATTTTGTTAATATTTGTATGTTTGAATATTTTTATTTTTATTTTTAATTGTATAATTTGAGTAAATATTTTTTCTATTATTTTCGTCAAACTAGTTTACATATATTTTTAGAATATATATTTTAAAAACAATACAAATTAGAGTGATAATATTTTTTTTTAATAAAATTTTAGATAATTTAAGAAATTACTTTCACAATTTTTTTTCCAAGAACTAGAAATTAGTTTCATGAAAACAAACAAAAAAAGGTTAATTTTAAATTGAAAAATTAATTTCAAAAATTGAAGTTTAAAAATATATTTTGAAATATTTTAGAGGAAAATTAATTTTTTTAATTTACAAAACATCTTTTTGTGTTTATTTTTATCAAACTTATTTATAGTTTAGAAAAAGTAAAATTAATATTGAACACATAAACAAATAGTATTAATGTTTACGTCTTAAAGAATAAAAATAAAATTTTTATTCAAATAATTTATAGGAAAAATTAAAATTAATATTGGATGTGTACTCAAATAGTGATTATTAATGTTTATGTCTTAAAGAATAAAAAATAAAAAATTTTATTCAAGTAATTTAAAATAATTTATAATCATTTTCTTTAAAATTTCGTACACTTTTTAATTACACAACACATTTTTATTTTTTAAATATTACAAAGTAATATAAAATTTTAATTATTTCAAAATTATTATTAAATATATTTAATATTAATTTATTTTGAAGACATTGTTGATAACTTTTTAATTGAATTAATTTTGTAAAAATCCAGTTTCTAGTTTAATAGTTATACAAAATTTATCAAAATAAATAATAGGAGTAATGAAAAACAAAAACAGAGAGAGAGAGAGAGAGAGAGAGAGAGTTGAGAGAGCCCCAGTTTGGCATAAAGATTTTTCGGGTTAAAAGGTTAAAATAGTTACAAAAAAATAAAACAAATTAAAAAGTTAATAAGATAAAATGTCACATCTAAAGTGTATTCATTTCATATTTTTTTTACAAAAGTCAAAAAAATAAAAAAAATAAAAACAATCCCAAATGAGGCTTTTTAGCCGCAAGCTAGGTTAAAAGCTATCTTTTTCAACTTTTTTTGATCTTTTTTGTAAAAGCATGTGTAAAAATGTAGAGAGGATGTGTGACCCAAAAGAGGTTAAAGCCAAAAAGTTACTGTTAATCTTTTTCGAAAACTTGGCTAAAAGCCAGCATTTTGACTTTTAGACTTTTTTGAGTCATATCATATCTCTACTTTTTTACATATTTTAAAAAAAAAATCAAAAAAACTAAATTTTAACCTACTTTTCAAAACAAATCAAAAAGCTAACTCATGTCCCAAACGAAGCCAGAGTCGGTGATTTAACATGTGAGACATGAGCAACCTAAAAGAGTGTGAGGGAAAAAAAAAACAAACAATCCCACTAGGTAGCTCGAAATATACAAGGCTCGAGTGGCTCGAGGTGTCAAAACGACATCATTTTGATACTTTTTTTTTTCCCTATCCCTTCTGCTATCTTCTGCTATCTTCTGCTCTCCAATTCATCAGTGGATTCTCTCTCATCTCTCTCTCCCAAACCTCCCATGCTTCACTTGTTCTTCACTATCATCTTTCTTGGCTAATCTTTGTAACCCAGGAATAATCTCACTTGTTCTTTTCTTTTCTTTTTTCTTTCCTTCCCCCTCTCTTTTGTCTCTGAAACTGGTAACAGAGGCGAGAGAAAGAGAGAAGAGGGAGGAAGAGAGAAGAAGATGTGAGGCAGAAAAGAAGATGTTCTTCTTTCTTTCTCTTCAAAATCAAAATCAAAATCAATTTCTGTTTACCAAACAGAATGTGAAATCAAATCAAATCCAAAACCAAACCGAATCAAAATCAAACCCAAATCAAAAAATCAGAATGAAAATCAAAGAGGAATAAGGCTATTGATTAGAAAAAAAGAAGAATCCAAGAAGGATAATCTAATCGAAGAAGAAGATAATCAAAGAATAGGGTCAGAAAACTCACCAGAAAATAAAAATAAACAAATAGATAAATAAATAAAGGAAAAAGAATTGAAGAAAGAGACAAAGAATCTAAGAAGAGGAAGTAAGGAAAACTCAATGTTAGATCGAGCTTTATCTTGGACGAACACTGTCGTCTTCGAAGGAGAGTTGAATCATTGCCTCTATTTTTCGAATGAAAGTCAAGAACGACATGGATGAAAAAAAGGAACGGATGAATCTTATAGATCTCACTTCTCTTCAATTTTCTCTTACTTTTTCCCAAACTCATCCCAACAAGTCCCCAATTTTGCTCCTCTTCCACCACCTAACAACACTTCCAGATCGCAAAACACCACAATTCAATCACCCACTACCCAAAATCAAAATCAGACTCAGAGTAAAGGTTTACATGATAAAATTGAAGCCAAAATCAGACTGTAAATTCAATGCTAACATCTTCCCTTGTTAGAAAAAATTATACAGGGAATAAATATGTGAAAGTTATAGAGAAGGGTAAAAAACAGAGTAATGAGACTGATGTGGGTTTGTCTGCAAAACAAGGGAGTGAGAATTTGGTGGAGTCTTTGATTAATTGTAATTTTTTTGATGGAAATTGGGTGAGAGTGTAGCTCGGCTTTTCGCGCCCCCTTTCGGAAGAATGAAATAGCCCTTACAGTTCGGACTCCACTTGTGTTGGTTCTGAATCTGATTTCACAAGTGCAATGTGAAACAGTGGAAACACAAAAAGAGTCCAAATCCGGCAATTGTTTTTGGAAAATCGATGTTTGAATCAACTGCCAAAAATGGACTGCTTTGCCAGATTTCAGAGTCGCCACCTAAATATTTATGGGAAATTTAGGAAACCCGTGACTCGTGCCAAAGGCCATTAGTCCGTCGTTACCAAAGTGTCTTGGTTCGGGAACTTAGGTATGAGAGGGGAAGGTCAATAATGAGCACCCCACTCACCCGATCAAAGATCGGCCTCTACTAATTATGATGTGATTCTTATGTACAATATATGTTCTTATTCTGATTATTTAATAAATCTTAAAATTTATTATGTGAAGCATACAAGGTATAGACTAGTTTGCTCAAATTGGAACAATTCAATTTCATGTTTGTTTCTCGAAAAGGGTTTGAATTTGCCACCCTTAGGTGGGCTTAAGGTTTGTGAATCTTAAAACGTACATTTGTTGAATCATTCCAATTTAAGCAACAAGCCTTCATCCACAGGCATTCAAACAGTTTATCATTTAAGCAATTAGCCTCATGGTAGGATGCTAAACATAATAAGAAAATTATGTACAAGCGGGATGCTAAAGCATAACAACTCACATATTTACCGACGTCCCGCGAACAAGCTATAAAACAAAGTTAGAAAATATGCATGATTCCTAACTATACAACACATGTGATATGCAATTACTAGGCTCGGCTACTAATATGACATATGAGATGATTTGATCGCATGCGGTCTAAGCATGTATTCAGAGAAGTATGGAAACGACAATGCGAATTGGATGATGAACCGAGCCTTGGTGCATGCAATACAAGTGGATGCAAACATGAGTATGCTAAATTAAACATGATGCCTCTAAACTAACCATCATAAGCTGATAAATAAAAGGGAGAAAGACGTGGGGTTGGAAGACATGCACACACACACACACACGCACACGCACACTTATTACAAGTTTGTTTGCCCTCGCGCAGGAGGGTCCGAATGAAATAATGCGCCCTCACGCAGGAGGGTCCGAATGAACTAAATTACTTAACTAATTATTACAAAACAAATCAATTAACTATGCTAGCTACAACATCATTTAATTAATCTAACTATGTTACAACTTAGAATTTAGCTAATTAATTACACTAATGAATGCATTATAAAATTCTAATGACCTAACCACGTAAACTAATTAATTACTTATAAAAGTCTAATTCACTAACTAACTACTTAAACTAATTAATTAATTATAAAAGTCTAATTCACTAACTAATTAATTACACTAATTAGTTAATTACAGTAACATTCTAATGACCTTACTTATACAATTCTAATTAGTGAAACTAATTAATTACGCTAATATCAAATTCTAATTAACTAAATTAACTTACTAAACTAATTAATTCTAGGACTACACTAATTAATTAACATCAATTAGTTAATTGAGATGGTGGCTCGGTCATGGAGTTGCAGCGGTGGGTGGCTCGGCAGTGGAGTAGTTGGTGGGGCTGCTGGTGGTGGCTCGGCAGTGGGCTGCTGGTGGCGGCTCGGCAGTGGAGTAGTTGGTGATACTGCTGGTTGTTGAGTTGCAGCTGTGGATGACCTGAGAGGGTGGAGTTGGTAGGTGTGTAGCTGCCGTGGTGGTCTGGTCGGGTGTCTGCGAGAGTGTGTGTAGAGTGTTGCATGGTCTGTGGGTAGGTGAATCTGCCGAGAGTGTGTGTAGAGTGTTGCATGGTCTGTCGTGTGTGAATCTGCCGAGAGTGTGTGTAGAGTGGTGATGTGCATGGAGTGGCTGGGTTGCCGTGTGTGCATGAGAGCCGTGGGTTTGGTGACTGGGTGTGTGTGTGTGTATCAGCCATGTGTATGGTGTGTGTTTTGAGCTGCTGGGTGTGTGCCCGTGTGTGTGTGTATGGTGTATATCAATGGTGTGTGTGTGGTGTGGTGTGTATGGGAGGAGAGTGGGTTGTGTGTGTGTGTGTATGGAGTGGTGTGTGCTGGATGTAGCAGTGCCGTGTGAGTGAGTCATGCCGTGAGTGAGTGGGAGTGTGAGCTGCTGGGTATGTGGGTGTGAGTGAGTCATGCCGTGAGTGAGTGGGAGTGTGAGCTGCTGGGTATGTGGGTGTGAGTGAGTCATGCCGTGAGTGAGTGGGAGTGTGAGCTGGGTTTGTGTGTGTGAGTCATGCCGTGAGTGAGTGGGAGTGTGAGCTGGGTTTGTGGTGTTGTGTGTGCATGGTGCGTGTGTGATGGCAGTGGTGGAAGTATGGCTGCATGTGTGTGGGAGGTGTATGGGAGTGATGGATGTGTGGGTGCCGTGATGGCTGTGCATGGGTGTGGGTCATCAGTCTGTGATAGCCGTGTGTGGTGGCTGCGGTGGTGTGTTCTCCTCTCCTTCTCCCAGCTGTTGCCGTCTATCTTCTCCTCATGTGTGTCCCTTGTGTCCGTGATAGGAGAGAGAGAGAGATTGATGAATCCCCCTTGGGTGTTGTGTGTTGTGAATGAGAGTGAGTGTATCTGGGTTGTGTCTTGAGTGTGTAGGTGAAACAACACAATTGGATCAGCCTCTCATGGCTGGAGAGGAGTGAGAGTGAGATGTATGGGTATGGGTGTGTGCCGTCCCTCCTCCCTCTCTCTACCCGTGTGTATTCATTTTTTGAGAGAGAGGGAGAGCCCCCTTTTAGTGTCCGTGTCTCCTCTTCCCCTCTTATTTTCTTTTTTCCTTCACCCTCTCATGCTCTCCACCGAACCCAGAGAGAGAGAGAGATGGAGCTTGTGTATCTTTTTTTTTATTCCTTTCTCCTCCCCCCCCCCCCATGCCCTCCAGATGCATGAATTGCACTTATCATCTCCCATAAAATATCCCCTTCTCCTTTTGCTTTTTTCTCTGTAAACGAATATCTTCCACCACCCAAAAGAAACATTATCATCATCCAGTGACCCCTCCTCTCCATTTGCTATCATCATGTCTCAATTACAAACCCTCAATCATCAGACCATATATTCCATTTTATATAAACATATATATATATACACGACTTCTCTATTTTTTTTTATTATTATTTTCTTTTCTTTTCTTTTTTTGTTTGATTAATATTTTGTTTTATCAAATATTTATCAATTTATATAAAACACACCTAAAATAATACACACCTAAAATAAATATACACACACATATATAAAATTATAAAAGATTTCAAATTAATAAAATATTAGGGATAGCCAAAATGGGTGAGGTTTTAGAATTAAAGATTCAATTTGATTTTTATGCTGAGAAATTCATAAAATAGCACATTTCAATTTTCATCAGCGGGTGGTCAAAAGAAAGTGCCCAAGTCTTAGGGGCGGTCAAAAATGGGGTGTCTACAGAGAGATGATTATATCCTCTCTATAAACCTGGGTCATGTTCGGTGTTAGTTTCCTGCAAAGAAGAAGCTTTCTTGAGCTCACATCTCCGACATCAATTGAGATGTGTCGGCTCCGGTTGCTCAGTGTCAAGTGTGAGCAAAGAAGAGGGATAAAAGAGTGGGTTTTGAAGAGAGGAGAGAAAGGACAATCATCACAGCTTTCTTGGGTCAGGTTTGAAAGAGAGATAGAGATAAAAGAGAAAATATGTATTTTTCGGGCCATTTGAGCCTTACTTGCTCGAGCTACGGAGCATTTTCCAAAAACAAAAAAGAGTAATTTGATCCATTAATCAAAAAGTTTGATACTTTTGCAATAATTTTTCTACACTTCATTGCAGTGAAATTTTCTGAAAAACACCCTACTGTTTTGTAATTTTTTTTTCTTGCCATCACTGGAAAGTAATTCCCCCTAGATATTATCATAAGATTAATTAGCATCTTCACCTTGAAAAATTATTAGTTGGTCTAGGAGTGTCATGTTGTCATACCCTCACCAATCGCAATTCACTATACCCTCTCATATTTTTAAATCAGTAACACAAATTCATAGGCATATTCCCTCCACCAATCACAATTATGTTAGAATATTTTCGACAAATAATTCATAGATAATATCTAATTGTCTTTAGCAAATAATTTTAAATAACAGAATTATTCTCATTAAAATTTAGACATATTTAATATATTTCTATAGCATAAATAACCTTAATAATTACTTTATAAGTAAATTATTTGGGGCTTTTTTTTTTTTTTTTTTGTAAGGAAATTCTATAATACACACACAAAAAAAGGGCGTACTTTATTCTCTGGTTACTACATTTGTCATCTTTTGTTACAAAAAATTAGGAATGAAATTACATTTTAGAGACCAAATATTTTGTTATCAAAAGTATCATTATTATATTTTTAACAACGAAATTTAGACATGTTTTGGGACCAAATTTTTTGTCTATAAAATGAACTTTTTGTGGATTGAATTATTTTTCTCTGCAATTATTAGCGACATTTTTCTAAATTTTATAACTAAAAACTCTGTTTTTTACTTTTTCAAGACTATCTCCTAGCGACTATAAATATATTTTTTTTAAAACAAAATTTTCAATTTTAGGGACAAAAAATTGGTCTCTAAATCTCTTATATGTTATAGTGTAAGTTATGATTTGTGTATGACACATTGTTGTGTTATTTATGACTTAGTTATTATCTTTTGTGGTAGTCACTACAAGAAATTGCATTTTTTGCAACGCAACAAAATATGTTGCTAAAAGGGAAAATTCGTCGGCAAAGAGTTTTGCCGACACACAAAGCTACGTTGGCAACCCGTAGGCAAAAGTGAGTCGGCAAAAGTTTTTGCCGACGAAATTATCATTGCGTTGGTAAAAGTAATACCTTTAGCGACGAACATAGTCGTCGTTAAAAGCCTTCATCTATCGTCGGCAATTTACCTTGCGTCGGTAAAAGTCATTCAAATATGATGATTATGTGTCACTTTTCGCAACACAAATTTGCATGGGCAAAAAATATACTTTTAGCAACAAAATATGCATCGGCAAAAGTAAACTTTTGGCGACAATAAAGCTTCACTTTTGGCAACGACAAATTAGCATTGGCAAAAAATATACTTTTAGCAACACAACATGAGTGGGTAAAAGTAAACTTTTGGCAACACATTTACGTCGAGAAATATTGCCATTTGCCGACAATTTGTTTGTCGATAAAGGTTTACTTTTGGCAACGACAAATTGGCATTGGCTAAAAATACACTTCTAGCAACACAATATGAGTGGGCAAAAATAAACTTTTGGCGACACATTTACCAACAAAAATAATTGAAAATAATTTATATATTTTTATAAGACTTACAGATTTACAAGAGGCATCCCTCAGGCACCACTATTACAAACTAATAACATTGATATGAAATCACCTAAAGTTGATGTGCAAGCAAAAAAAACACTACTGATAGTGCTTTTCGAAGCAGTGTATAAAACCTAAAAGGGTAAACTCACTAAAATACCCAAATACATCCAAATTGTGAACCCACATTACAAACAGCAGACAATAAAATGAAAACATGAAACTAACAAAAACATGAAACTAACAAAGACAGGTAAAACGACACGAAAAGTATCCACAAACTTATCCAGCAAACCAACATCTAGTAGCAGTAGCCTCACAGCAACATTGCAGCAGCAGCAGCCCAACAAGCATCAACCACAAGGGCAGTAGGAGCAACAAACCAGCAGTTGCAGCAGACGAATTTGATTCATGCATCTCAGATGAGCTTAGTGCATCTACAACCTCCAGGCCAGCTGCATTATTTGACATTCCTGGGGGCATTTCAGAAGAGATGACCAACATATAAAGGCATTTTAATAGGAGCTACTCAAGCCAAGTTCTTTGCTAATCCTCGCATTATAAATAGGGAAGAAAAAAAAAAAAGAATGTAAAATACCCACTTTGGAGGAGAACATCCTTTCTTCTCTACATGATACAGGTGCATTAGCCTCTTGTACATATGAAAATATTGTCAACTTCTGAATATTGGCTCCGCTTGGTAGATTTTTGGAGCTCGCCCTCCTTCCGAAAGAAAAGGAGGATTCATCAGCTTCAACAAGACCACCCTACACAAAACTTTTGCATTTGCAATTTTGTTGAAGCTCAAGGGTTGTACAATGTGATGGAAAATCTGTTCCATGTGTATTTTCAAGCAGGAGGGACATATTCCTAAATTGCTACTGCAAGCTTATTCCGATCCTCCTCAGTTTTTGTTCTTATTAAGAAGGTACGTGCCACAACACCGTCACTGTCAATGTTGTTGTTTCCCACGTCACCCTACAAAAAACACAAGTGAAATTTCCCACTATAAAGTGCATTAAAAAAAATGCTTTAGAGAAAATTTTCGTAAAAAGCAACCCATGAGAATCCTTCCCACATATATATGTACAAGCGGTGTGTGCAAACGCATTTGCAATTTTATATTTAAATTTTTGGATAGTATGATGGTTGAGGAAAACTAATAGGATTTTGGACGGTTTGACAAAAGAAACAATTATTCTTATTGTTATTAGATGTGATGGCTACTGAGTGGGAAAGAGTGACAATTACTAGGTATAAAGACATTCTTGGAAAAGTTTTTAAAAAAAAAAAAAAAAAAAAGTGACAGCTTCCGACACAACTCAGGTGCACTTTATATAATAGAATAGTTATCCCATTTATTTATTGGATAAATAGAATAGTTATCCCATTCTAAACAAGTGTTGTTGTTAAAAAAAATCCTATAGTCAAATAAGTGTTGTTGTTCTGCAGTACATAGACATCTAAGACCTAATGTCCCCAAAAGTTATGTAGCCAATAAAATAAGGTTACACTCTCACTTTACAGCAGGGGTATTGAGAGGTATCAAATATCTTAAGCATTTAATGAAATAATGTCTAATATTAAGTATGAAATGCATGATGGCTTCATCAAGGAACAAAGATACAGCGAGTGGAGCTACTCTCAATGCGTCAAAAAAAGATATGCATTAGCCAAAAGAATACAAAATCAGTTCAAAATGGATGGGGGTATTAGTCAGAAGAGAGCACTTAAAAGCCTACATCAGATGTTAAATGCCAACGTTGTTCATTCATGCTGTGAGTTCTACTTTTTGTGTACCCGGAATCACCACCAACCTCATCATCAAAGAAATCACCACTAAAATCAAGGAGCCATCTGTCATGAGATCGTAGGCTGCCATTATTATCATCATCAGTCGAGAAAACAAATGTTTGGGAATCAATAAGCCTTCTAGAACTAATTTTCAAAATATATATATATATAAAATAAGCCTTCTACTTTCTCAAAATAATCTTCTTTTGTAACTTGTAAAAGAAAAAAATAAAACATAAATTTTTTTAAAGATTCATCATGCCTTTACTTGTTTAATTTTCACATGTGAGCACTAAGTTGTATGCACAACTCTACTTTCCTTCGTTAAACACAACAAAAATTTATAAGAAACTCTTGAATATTAGAGAGGCAGTCTTGAATGGGGGTAGCATCCCTTTATCACTCAAATTGAGCTTTGGTTCATCCTTTTTCCTCAAAGAAGTGAAATATCCTCTAGAACTTGTGACCTTAATGGCAATAGTTTCCGGTTTATAGCAAGTGAATTCAAATCCAACTTCTCTCTCTCTCATTGTCAAATTTCAAATGTTGATAAACAACCCGGAGATCCTAATATTTGAAAATGAGGGTCTGAGCAGCTTCTTCAATTTGCTAATATAGTTAAACCCAATTTGAAGAAGACCTGGTTAGCTTTTCATAGTAAATCCTCTGACTGGTTCAATCCATAATTTGTCTTTGTTTTTTTTGATGTTATGTTAGGGACTGTTTGATGCCAGGTACTCTAGGTCTGGCTGAGTTAATTTGTAGACTGTTGTTTAATTAAACTAATATTTTCAGGGCTGAATTACTGATGCTAAAGATTTTAAGTTTTCCAAATTAAATTTAAGGATAAATATTTTAGTATAAAATAATTTAGAAACCACTGGTTACAAGCTTTCTTATCAATAAGTTAAGATAATAAGGTGGATACATGACATTCCACTCAAACTGTTCTGAGGAAATCTACCAGTCTCTATCTGATTATTGTTGATCTTGCAGCCTAATTATAGGAAGTGGGAAGTACTTGCATTTTTATGAAAAGCTATGCAGCTGGTAACTAATTGTGCATCATAAGGCCTAAGAGTCAAAGGGGCTAAGTACCCTGTGATAAAAGGCTTGACACGAACTAACTTCACTTTTAATAGGGATTTCAATTTCGTGCCCTCAATAGAAGTTATAAACAGTCCAATTCTTAGAAGTCTTTCTGCATGAAGGTCTTTATAACATCATGGGGAAAATGGTCCATCAAAATAAGCAGTCTCTAAGATGAGTTTCCCAACAGTTTCCTCGTGGTGTTGTGGTTTCACCACAACTAATAACATCCTAAAGTGTCTGCAACAATAACCGTCACTCCTTAATAATTTTCTCTGAGTGTTGTTGTACTTGAGTTTTTCTTATTTGTTTACTCAGCTCAGACGAGGAATCTGAGACACCAGACATTTTTGTTTCCTCCTTCCAAATGTAATTGATCTAGCAGGAGTATAAACGTCTGACGTTGGAGTGCTATCAGTCTGGAGGGAAAAAAAATTGAAATTCATAGAGGTGTGTTTGATTTACTTACCAATCAAAAAGCCTGGAGTATATTGTCTTTGCCAAGGCATCACGACTTGTGACAGCTGAAGCTGGATCTAGTGGTTTTGTAATATTTCCATCTAGAGTTACTATCACATGCTTGCAAAGTGAGTCTTCAAGTGCTTTCTCATCACACCTGGATATAAGCATATTAAGATGATATAAGTATATAGTTGAAGTCTTGAAGATGTACCACACAGTATTTAATAGGTCAAGTTGATTAGAGTTCTGACATGAGTAGCTCTGCAACTGTTTGAAGATGGTAGTGTGCTTTCTCATCTTTCAGTTTTGAAGAATCTGTTTTGAAGATGGTTTGTTTTTAAAAATTGTTCAACAGTAGATTGATTGGTTTAATACCATTCCACGCCTTTTGTTTCAGTCATTTCCTTGGTATTGATTCTAATGGTTGCACCTACTTTGCTTGCAATTATTTTCATGTTCTAATATTCCTCGAGAAATGAAATCTTGGTAATGAAACCACTTCAAACAAACCCATTTCAGAAATGAAGACAAAATTAAACTGAATGGGTAGAATAAACAACCAGAAAGCAAGAGTTCACAGTTGGGTAAATAGAAGAAGGGGTAGAGAGAGAGAGAGAGAGAGAGAGAGAGAGAGACCGAGAGTGGGAGTGAGAGAGCGAGAGAGTGAAAGGGAGTGAGAAAGAGAGCGAACCTGTTAGCGTCGGTGGCGGTGCTGATTTGCGGCGTACGGGGACCAACAGTGCTGAGGATGCGCAGTCGTGAGGCTTGCAAAGAATTTTAAACTTGAAATAGATATTGCAAGACAAGGTGACAACATAAATGACAAGCTCCACTGTAATTAAGTGACATTCAACAAACCAATTACATGACTGAAGCAAGTCTATTACAGGCATCTCAGGTGAGGCCAAAGAATAAACAGTTGGATTTTAAACTATTGAGCATAATGGTAAAAGATATATATAATCAGAATTTCAAGTTCCATAGATAAGTACCTCTTCCCCCAACAGTTTGAGCTGCTTCCCTGCAATGGTGCAATTTTGTATGAGCAAAACAAGAAAATAATGGGCTAAATTCTAATCACCAAAACTGTATGTGATTGTCATAAAGGTGTATTAAATCAGAAAAGGCAAAGTTCAAATAATCTGGACACTAACGTGGCCATAGTGATTGTGTCAAAAATTGTGTACTGCTATATGAAAAATAAGTGTACATTGATAAAATAACTGGTAATAATAAGATTGCCAGGCTTGAAGTTAGCTTCTGTTACCAAACAAATTTAAAAGTAAAATCACTTACTGGGTTGGTGGTTGCCGACCAACCTGAGATAGAAGAGTTTGCTGTAAAGTCAATCGTTGATAAAATAGAGAAAACAGAAGTTAAGAAAGAGATGGAATGAAGAAATAAAGAAACAACCCAACAATCGAAAATTAATCATTTTAGAAAGATAGTTTTAGAAAATTAATCATTTTACAGATGATAATGAGAATAGAACAACACTCACAAACTAAATCCACAATCGAAGCAGTCTTTTTAATTAAAAATAAAAATAAAAAACCCTAACTTTAAGCTAATTCCAACAACCCAACACGCAACGCAACACATGAACAAAATATTGAAACTCCAATACAAAACCCTAGGACAAACAATCACATTAATCGCGAATTTCGATCGCTAAATGATGGGGAAAAAAACGAAAAGTTTAAAAATTCACCTCGAGTTTTTGCAAGGCGACCGACTCAGAGGCGCCAATGATGCTCATGAAGGTCTCGATTGCTTCTTGATTGCGTCTCACCCGAAGTCCACGAATTTGCAGAGAGATTGAGAAAGGGTCTTGATTGTATTCTCCGAACTGATTTGTGTATTTTTTTGAGAGAGAGAGAACAAAAGAGGGGTTTACCTACCTTAGAAAAAAAGAGGAAATTTTGAGAGGTACCATCGCCTCCTTTTTTAGAGGCAGATCACCAAAAAATAAATAAATAAATAAAAATATTTTTTTTTTCAAAATTAAAATTAATTTGAGAACTATAAAAATTAAATATATATTTTTAAAATTTTTAAAATTATTTATGACTTCTTAAAAATAAAATTATACAAAAATATAAGTATTTTTTTTATTTTTCACCAATTTTTTTTTTTAGTTTTCAAAAAAAAAAAAAATTTCCAAACAAGTTTCTGCAAATAAAACCAAACATATTGAAATTGATAATTTAACATTCTTTGGAAAAGTTTAAATTATCTCAAATTAGTCATCTCAACTTAAGAGTGTGTTTGCCTTGGTGGGTTCATTTTGTGATCTAATTCGATGATCACTTTAATTTTACAATTCAATAACTAGAATATTTAAAACTCTTTGAAAGTCATAATAAAAACACAAATCACTAAATTACATCATTTCACTAGCAAAATTTTTACCGACGAATAGTGTTATCGTCGCTAAATGTTTAACTCTTTGCCCACGCCAACTTGTCATTGCCAAAAGTAAGCACACTAATAGCGACACTTATTGTGTTGTTAAAAAATAAGCCTCGTAGCTAAAACATTTTAAATTTTGGCGCCAGTCAATAATTTTGGCGCCTAGTGAATGTTATACTTTTTTAGCGACGGTAGTAAATTGCGTCGGTAAAAGTCTACTTTTACCAACGAAATTGATCACTGCGTCGCCAAAAATATAGTTTTGCCTATGAGAAATTGACGTCGTCGCCAAAAGTGCAATTTCTTGTAGTGAGTTATTTTAGTTATGATCCAAGTTGGCTTTGATTATGCCTTAAATGGCTGTTTAGTTACGATCTACTATGGTGTTAGTCATAGCTTATTGTAATATTAATTATAACTTAATTTTGATTTTTTTAATTATAATCAAAGAGATTTTTAATTATTTGGTAGTACCTTAAATATTGTTTAGTTATGACACATTTTGATGCCACCAGTTACAACGCTTTTGTGATATTAACATACTACTTTTTCAGATTCATCCGAATATTATTAGGTTTGGCTTTTCAAACTGATCATAACAAAAAAATAAACAGGTATACTACACAATTGGTGGCGGAGGGAGAAATGTAGTCAGTTGGGATCAAGAGTCAACAAAAACAAGGAAAGAAGAAAGTGAGAAAAAGGAAGCACAAGTTAAAGAAAGAAGGAAAGCAAGAAATGAAGAAATGAAGAAAATGGGTGACACCCATATGATAGTGGCAACACTGATAGCAACCATCACCTTTGCGGCCGGTTTTACGATGCCTGGTGGTTATAATAGCAATGAAGGTTCAAATCAAGGAATGCCACTTCTATTAAGAGAAGCAGCTTTTAAAGTATTTGTTATTACAAATACTATAGTCGTGATATGCTCCACTTCCTCAGCCTTTCTATACGTCACTGCCTCACTTTATGTCGTTGATGAAGATGAAGAAGATAAGCCGGTGAAACGCTATTTGATGGCCTTATTACTCATTTTAATTGTCGTGGCAGCGATGATAGCCGCCTTCATTACAGGTTCTTTTGCCGTGTTAGCACATTCTTTAGGCCTCGCAATTTCTATATATCTTATTGGTTGCATCTCATTTCTCATTTATTTTTTTGAACTTAACAAGTTTATTTCACATGTCATTTCTCTTTTCTTTTTTATTTAATGTAACTTTTTCTTTCTTTCTTTATTTTTATTTTTCGTATATTGTATGCCAAATGCTAAAACAAATGTATTTCCTAATATTAGTTTTATTTTATAAGCCAGTTCGTTTAATATGTCAATTTTATATTTTTATCCTCATTAGTCTACCATTATCATAAAGGACAGTAATATAGGGAAGAGTCATTCCTTTAGTACGCACCGGTAGTCATATATTCATGATGGATTGTTTTGAAAAGAAGATTAAAAGTTGATTTTTTGGTATTTTGTGATTTTTTTTAATATGTAAAAAAATGTAGAAATAATATGATTTTAAAAAACAAAAAAATCAAAAAAATAATTTTTAGCCAAATTGCCAAAATTGTTAGGGAAAATAGATGATTTTCCACAAGTAAATCAATTAATGAGAATAAAAATTAATGCGGAAAAATTAAATCAAGAACAACATAAGAATTTTTACGTGGTTCCTTCAATGTGAAGTACGTCCACAGGATCGAAATCCGATTCCACTATCAACCAAAAAATTTCCAAACAAAACATGAATGGTCTCACAAACCACCTTTAGATGAATTCTAAATCATCACAAATAATCAAGAGGAAAGACCTCATTAACAAAAATAAACAAAAATCTTCAAAACAAAATCGAAGAAGACTCAAAATAATAGATCCAAATCAATATCCAAGCACTAACCGAAAAACATACCCGTTGAATCAAACCACCAGCACCATGCTTGTCCACAATAATGATAAGCCCACTGAAGAGGATCCCCATCACACACACCCACACAAACCAGCCGCACAGCACTTTGGAAGACATGGAACAAAATTGATAGCAGCCACAGCACTTTTTCGGAGAACTAAAACAAATGGTTAATTTTTGGGCTTTTTATTAAAACCTTAGCTACTACTAAACTGATTATTAAATACCTATTAGGCCTCTAAAAATTAGATATAATATATTAAAAATATATTATAACTAACACCAAACTAAATTAAATTCTTTTAATAAACCAATTAAGTCTCATACTCCAATAAGGAGGTATACCCAACAATTCTGTCCCTACCGACTTAGGTGAAGACATCAACCATACCCGCCCAAGTTCGACACTTTAAATGCTTGTCCCTCAACAAAGTCTTAGTCAACACATCCGAAATATTATCATCCGTGTGAACCTTTTTGAGTTGTAACAATTTCGAATCTAATACATCACGAATCCAATGATATCTCACATCAATGTGTTTCGATCTCGAATGAAAAGTAGAATTTTTACTCAAATGAATAGCACTTTGACTATCACAATAAAGCATATACCTCTCTTGTTTCAAACCCAACTCTTGCAAAAAAAAAAATTAACCATAACTCTTCTTTGCAAGCTTCCGTAATGGCAATAAATTCAGCTTCGTTAGTTGAGAGAGCAACACATTTTTGTAATTTAAATTGCCATGCCACAGCTCCCCTTGCAAAAGTCATCAAATACCCCGAAGTAGATTTCCTAGAATCAACATCACCAGCCATGCCAGAATCCATGAACCCATCAAGCATCGGCTTACCATTCCCAAAACACAAACACACCTTTGAAGTCCTTCGAAGATATCTTAAACTCCACTTCACCGCTACCCAATGTTTTTTACCTAGATTAGAGAGAAACCGACTCACTACACTAACGACGTGAGCAATATCTGGCATTTACAAACCATTGCGTATATCAAAGGCCCAATTGCTAAAGCATAAGGAATTTTCTGCATCTCTTCATTATCTTTCTCACTTGTAGGACATTGATTTGAACTAAGCTTGAAGTAACCCGCAAATGGACAATCAACCGACTTTGCTTTATCCATGTTGAACCTCTCAAGAACTTTTTCAATGTAGCTTTCTTGAGACAACCAAATCAGCCCGTTTTTGCGATCACAAATGATTTTCATACCAAGTATTTGCTTTGCCAGTCCCAAATCTTTTATAGCAAAAGACTTGCTCAACTCCAATTTCAACCTGTTAATCATAGTATAATCTTGCCGCACAATTAACATGTCATCAACATAAAGCAAAAGAATAATAAATTTTCCATCCAAAATTTTTTTCACAAACACACAATGGTCCAAAGTGGTTTTAGGAAAACCATTGTTCATCATGAAAGAGTCAAATTTTTTGTACCATTGCCGCAGTGCTTGCTTGAGGCCATACAAACTTTTCTTCAATTTGCAAATAAATTTCTCTTTCCTTTTTTCCACAAAACCCTCTGGTTGCTCCATGTAAATTTATTCTTCAAGATCACTGTGAAGAAATGCGGTCTTCACATCAAGTTGTTCAACTTCAAGGTTCATACTTGTAGCCATGCCAAGTATAACCCAAATAGAAGACATCTTCACAACAGGCGAGAAAATTTCATCAAAGTCAACACCTTTCTTTTGCCCAAAGCCTTTCACAACAAGGCGTGCCTTGTACCTTAGATTCTTGCCATCATTCTTCAATTGAAGACCCACTTATTTTTCAGAATTTTCCTTCCCTTAGGTAATTTCACCAAATCGTAAGTATGATTTTCAAGCAAGGAATTCATTTCTTCTTCCATGGCCTTTTTCCAATCACCTTTCTTTGCATACTCAATTACTTCTTGGTAGCTCTCGAACTCCCCTTGATCGGATATCAACACAAACACATTAGGAGGATACTTTTTTGAAGGTTGCCGGTCCTTTGTAGATTTCCTTAACTCAACTTGTGGTGGCGGTTCTTGAATTGGATGCTCTTCCTCAATTTCAAGCTCAACGTCATTAGGATTAAAATCATCCTCCATATCTTCAATAGGTAGCTACACATCTCTCCTATTTTCATCATCAATTGAAGATGAAAGAGATGGATCCATGTCAATGAAATCACTAGTTTTTGGCTCTAGTTGATCATCTTTCAAACCGGGTAGAAGCTCTTTCTTGAACAAAACTTGTAGCCCCTTTTCACTCATGTGCCCAAGCCGCTTGTGCCACAATTCGGTAGAAATATCATCTTCAAGTGCAATGACAACACCTTTACAAATTTTTCCTTGCATCGAATAAAGTGTATAAGTCTTCTTGCACTTAGCCACCACCAAAGAACCCTTTGTGAGCTTCCATATTCCATCACCAAATTTGTTGTTGTAGCCTTCATCATCTAACTTCCCGGTAGAGATCAAATTAAGGCAAATGTCAAGAACATGCCTCACATCTTTAAGCAACAACTTGCAGTCCAAATTTGTTTCCAAGCAAACATCACCCATGCCAACAATCTTGGACAAACCTTCATTACCCATTTAAACACAACCATAATCTCCTTTGGTATAGATAGTGAAGAAATCAACTTGAGAAATCACATGAAATGAAGCACCGAAATCAATCACCCAATTGCTCTCTTGTCCCACAAAATTGACATAATCATCTTCACAAACAACCATGATATCACCATCGGTAATAACTACCGTTGTGTCTTCTTACTTCTTATCCATACTTTTGTCACGCATTTTCTCCTTGTTCTTGAGTTTTCGGCATTCCCGCTTCATATGCCCTTTCTTATGGCATTGTTCTTGAGTTTTCAGCATTCCCACTTCGTATGCCCTTTCTCATGGCAATAATAGCACTCAATGTCTTTCTTTGAAAAAGAACCATCTCCTGATTTGTCACGACTTTGATCACAACCATGAGGAGTCTTACTCCTCCTCCTTGTTTTGCTTCAACCTCTCACAACAAATGCCTCCAAATGAGAACCCGTTAATTTTCTTCTAGTTTCTTCATTCAACAAGCTACTAGTGACTTGACTCATTGTGACAATTCCATCAGGCACCGAATTACTAACCGTCACAACTAAAGTCTCCCAACTTTCGGGCAGAGAACTAAGTAGCATCAAAGCTTGCAACTCATCATCAAAAATAATTTTCATACAAGCATGTTAGTTAACAATACTCTTTATTTCATTCAAATGTTCCGAAATGGGGCTGCCATCTTTATATTTAAATTAACCAACTTACGAAACAGAAAAGCTTTATTTGTGGTTGATTTTCTATCATAAAGACTTTCTAATTTTTTCCATAAATCATGTGCCGAAGTTTCGATAGCAACATGATGAAATACACTATCATCAATCCATGGACGGATAACACCAACGGCTTTTCGATTAAGCATCTTACATTCATCATCTTTCATACCATCGGATTTGCCACTATCACTCTCAATAGATCCATACAAATCTTTACAAAATAATAGGTCCTCCATTTTAGTTTTCCAAGTTACCCAATTGTTTCCATTAAAGCTAAACATACGACCTACATTCTCCTCTATTCATTTACACAAATAAATAAACCTAAATAAACTGTAAGCTCTGATACCAGTTGTTAGGGAAAATAGATGATTTCCCACAAGTAAATTAATCAATGAGAATAAAAACTAATGCGGAAAAATTAAATCAAGAACGACATAAGAATTTTTAAGTGGTTCCCTCAATGTGAGGTATGTCCACAGGATCGAAATCTGATTCCACTATCAACCAAAGAGTTTCCAAACGATTACAAACGAGACACGAATGGTCTCACAAATCACCCTTAGATGAATTCCAAATAACCACAAATAATCAAGAGAAAAGACCTCATCAAAAAGATGAACAAAAATTTTCGAAACAAAATTGAAGAAGACCCAAAATAATAGATCCAAATCAATTTCCCAGCACCAGCCGAAAAACACACCCACTGAATCAAACCAGCAACACCATGCTTGTCCACAATGATGATAAGCCCACCAAAGATGATCACCCAGCATGCGCACACACATACAAACCAGCCGCACAACACTTCAGAAGAGATACAACAAAATTGATAACAGCCATAGCACTTTTTTGGAGAACTAAAACAAATGGTCAACTTTTGGGATTTTTATTAAAACCTTAGTTACTACCAAACTGATTATTAAATACCTATTGGGCCTCCAAAAGTAAGATATAATATATTAAAAATATATTATAACCAACACCAAACTAAATTAAATTCTTTTAATAAACCAATTAGATCTCATACTCTAATAAGGAAGTATACCCAACAAAAGCAAATCGATATTTTTGGGGGGGAGTTACGGGCCGGTCCTTCGGACCAGACTTAATTCCTAGAAAGTCCTGACCCAAAGTAATTTAGCCCATCTTCTATTTTTACCCCTTACATTTAGTTGAGTGATTTTATCCTAAACCCAAACACATCCCTATCTCTATTTATCTATCTTCTCTCTCTCTCTCTCTCTCTCTCTCTCTATTCTATTTCTATCACTGGCACACCATTTCCTCCTCCTCCTCCATCACCAACCATCATCTCCTTCTCCTTTGTTGACATCACCATTGCTCCTCTCCCATTATTCATCTGCTAGCTTCAACATCGTAATCCTCCATCTTCGATCTACCATCTTTGACATCATCATTGCCACCATCTTCCTCCATCACCGGTTTGGGATGCAAAGTGTCCAATTAGTGCATTGAAAGGTATTGTTGATCTTTTACAGACGTGTAATTGATCTGATAAATTTGTTACTTAATTCAGTGATAAATTTGTTATGATGCCCCCCCTCTCTCTCAAATCAAGCCTGCTATGTGTAAATTTTTTAACAAATTCATCCGTGATAAATTTATCACTGGTTTAAACAAATTTATCACTGGTTTAAACAAATTTATCACTGGTTTAAATAATATAGAGCCCCGAACTCGTCAATGTCGACACACCCATCTCTATTCATGTTGATTTTCTTGATCTCTTTCAGATCTAACATCATCTCTCTCAAATCCAAGGGCCACAGAGACAATTATGATGTTCACCAACACCAACGAATTCATCAATGGCTTTGGAACTCGTCAATGTCGACACACCTCATCTCTATTCATGTCAATTTTCTTGATCTCTCTCAGATCTAACACCATCTTTCTCAAATCCAAGGGCCACAAAGGCAATTCTCATGTGCACCAACACCAACAAATTCATCAATGGCTTTGGCAGTATAACAGCAGGGGCAAAATCGTAATAAAAAAAAATATAACTAGACTTCCTAATAGAAAATTAGGAGCTAATGGGTAATAGATTCAATTATTAAGATCAGTTGTTAAAAAATCCATATTTTTTCTACTCCTACTTCGATTGAGAAGGTTTCATTTTGCTTCAATAGATTCCAATAGAATGGACTTGCACATGTTGTGGCTAAGTAATGTACATCGGGAAGTGCAAAATAAATCTTAAAGTTTGTTAATTCAAGAATGAATATCAAAAATAGGGCCAGGTGACAATTAGGACAATTGTTACTCCCACAAAGTACAAACAATTGTACAAAATCCTCTTCTTATTTTGTAGGGGTAGTGCTATGATAGACACTTTTTATTTGTTGCATATTTTATGATATATGTTATATATTTTGTTATAAATATTACGCAAGTTTTTAATAGAGTTATAATAATTTGTAATTTAGGAATGAAATTACGATTTTTATAGTAATGTGTAACATTACTACAAAAATGCATAATATTATCGCACGATATATAACTTTATTTTTAAATCATAAATTGTCTTAACTTTATCTCCCAGAAAAAAAAAAAAAACCCCTTAGTTATCAATTATTTTCAATTTACAAAGCATTGTTCTCTCTTGCTATTTTTTTAAAAAAAATAGTCACCTCATCTATAGCAATGTATTCTCGAGCTTATTTTGGGAAGTGACTTTTTTTTTAACTTATTGGCTTATTATAAAAAAATATATGTAAAAAAGTAGAGAAATTATGTGACCAAATAAGACAATAAACTGACTTTTTTCTATCTTTCCAAAAAACCCTAAGTTTATAACAGCAAAAGTATGTGCACATAAAAATAATCAAAAAAATAATATATAGTCAAAATTAAATTTTTATATTGTAGAGCTCACATTATACAATGTTTTTTTTTAAAATATGTTTCTAAACATAGATTTTGTGTATGTAGTAATACTTATAATACAATAGAGGATATACGTTCAGGGTGAGTTTGGGATGAACAAAAAAAAGTGTTTATTTATTTTTATTTTTTTTTGGTCATCGAATTTGTCATTTTGAAAAAAAAAAACAAAAAGAAAAAGAAAAAGGATTAGAATGCAAGATTAGTATGTGGACTCAAATAACAAAGTCACTTTGCAAATCAAGATGACTATAAAGATTTTCATTTTAATTTGAGGAAGTATCATTTTACTCTCCAAACTTTTATGCATTTTTTAATTTGACCTACAGACTTCGTATAATGTCAATTTGCTTCCCAAACTTTTTAAATTTTGATCAATTTGGCCCTTGTCATCTCATTCCGTCTACAATTGAACGGAAAGTGATGAACTGTCCTCCTAAACTATTATTTGAAGAGTCCACCATAGCTAGCCTTTTCCCTTCAACTATTTAACACATAAAAGCCCCAAACAAAAACAGAGCACGGTTTGCTTCATTTTTTAAAGAGAAAATGAGGAATATAGTGTAAAGAAATCAAGGAAGATGAAGCTCAAGTGACATGGAAGACATGATGTGCATCTTTTGTGGAAGACGAAGGGTGATAAAAATATTATGAACTGATACAAATCCTATTAGGAGGTTCCTTAGTTGTCTTAATAGTGATTGCAATCACTTCACCAGGGTCAACCCACCTATGTGCTCACAGGCAGTGTATATATCATCCCTGAATTGTTGAAGAATGTCAATAAGCTGGAAGCAAGACTACAAACAAGGAATAAAAGAGCGAGAAAACTATGGATATGCTTAGTTATCTCATGGTGTATCATTGTATCAATGTGGTTTTTAATGTAATGGAAGAATGAATGCAATGCGGGGAAATATTATAAATGAATGTAATGAGGGGAAAATATTATAAATGAAAATTTTATATTTTGTGTTAAGATTTTATTCTAAAAAAACACAAAGCATCACACCATTTGTGTTCACCCTTAAAAAAAAAAATGGTGCATCACCATTTAATAAAAAAATTTAAAAAAATAAAAATAAAAACATCATCACTATTTATTCAAAAAAAAAAAAAACAAAATACAAATGGTAGCCCCTTCAAATGGCATCCATCCATAAAATTAAAAAAAAAAATGAAATTCAACATTGATAATTGGTGGCCCTTTCAAATGGCATCCATCCAAAAAATAGACCATCACCATTAAATCAAAAACAACATCACCATTGAATAAAAAATCAGAGCATCGCCATTGTTTGCAAAAAATAAAGTAACTAATAATTCATTACATGATTAAAAAATTAGGTGAATATGATTTTGTGACCTTTGTTGAATGATGACCTTGATTTTGATTTGGTGTGAGGAATTTAAAAACCCTAATTTCGATTAGGAGCCCAAGAGAACCCTAGTCAATTGTTTAACACACCAACTTCTTTTGGAAGCAAAACCCTTTTATGTTCCCTTCAAATAATAGTTTAGGGGGGACAATTCATCACTTTCCATTCAATTGTATATGGATTAAAGTTTAGAGGGAAAAAATTTAATTTAAAAAGTTTAGAGGGAAAATTTAAATTATACGAAGTCTGGAGTCAAATTGAATGTGTGAAAGTTTGGGAGGCAAAATAATATTTCCTCTTTTAATTTTTTACTTTTCTGTATATGTTTTTTTCTTGCTTTTTAGGCCAAAACAAAATGTATCTTTCGCTGTTTTAGTGTGGGAATGCATTTTCTTTATTTTATACAACCATTTGTTTATGTAAACCACAATCTCCTCATATTCTAAAGAGAAAGGCAAATTAGCCTCTATCAACCTTGGTAAACCACCACTTTCAGCATCCTCATTCATCATTCAAAATATTCATAAGGATACTGAAGCATTGAGGTGTCAACAATAATCATTTCATATAACATGGAATACCCAAACTACAAGCTAGAAATTTCTGTGAGACAATCATTTCTGTTGGGTACAATGCTTAAGTCCTTTTCCATAAAACAACATCATTGAATTATAATGTTTCTATCTACATACAGAAGCAAAGCTATAGGGTAAACAATTGTTCATCAACTTCAAATTTCACTATAGGAAACAACATTTTTCACTATCCACCACTACCTACATAATTTAGAGGAGAAAACAAACAAAAAAAAAAAAAGCCCTTTTTAATTCAAACTCATTAGACCCAGGCAACAAAATGGGTCCAAGGCAATCACCTTCTAAACTAGCAAGAATCACGAAATCTCTTTCTATGTCCCAATGTTTCTTTCTCCATCTCACAGTGAAGACCACATAATGGATAACCACATTATTCTGTATCCTCGAGTGATCATCGTTAATGAAGATCTCTCGGGTTTTCCATTGGGCATATAGTAGAAATTTGGCATCTTTTGAACTGATAGATAAATATATTTCATCGGTCCACATCTCAAGAAGACCCCCCTTCTATGTATCTTGTGCACAACTCCAACCATGATCTCTCCATCGACAGGTAGAAAGGTACGACGGTGACACCAAGAAGAGGATGTCCCCTGATTCCTCTTAAAACTCTACATTTGTGATGGGTCGTTGAACACACCAAAATTAAACACAAAACTACACCAAATTCTTTTAGAATAATGGAGGTGCAAGATTCAACAAGGGTGTGCTGCTCAGAGCTGCCACTAAGGCACTGTCAGACTCGATTTCATTGAGTAGTAGTTCGAGCAGAGGAAGATTCCTTCTAAATGAGGCACAAGCCACCTTACAAATTGGAAATCTTCTTGGCATTAATTGTGATGGAAAAGAGGCCGAAGTTATTGAGAAGATCATGGAGCTTGAAACCCAAGATTTGGAAAGGAGGAAGCAGCTTGATGCTGCTAAATAGTCCTGATCCTGCAAGCCTAGGTGGTCTGGGAGCCTTAGTTTGTTTATCAATGAAGCTATTTTCTTGGAATATTAGAGGGTTGGGAAATCTGGAGAAAAGAAGGAAATTAAAGGAGCTCCTTAGAGTAAGAAAAGTAGATATTGCTTTAATTCAGGAGACCAAGAAGGCAGAGATTTCAGAATCATTTGTTAGATCCTTATGGCCTGGGGATCAGATGGAGTTCATGGCTGTTGACGCAGTAGGGAATGCAAGTGGGCTGTTGTGTATTTGGAAACCTGAGGTTTTCTCTTTGTCAGATTGTTGTTGCAGCAAGAATTTCATTTTGCTCTCAGGTATCACCTCTCTCAACTTTAGCTGTACTATTGTCAATGTCTATGCTTCTAATGATTTGCTGAAAAGGAGGAGACTCTGGGAATTATTATGCAGTCTTAGAACCTCTTTCACTCATCCTTGGTGTATTGGGGGTGATTTCAATGAAGTCAAAAGTATAGGGGAAAGGAAGGGCTGTGTCAGAAGGGATGTGGGGATGAAGGATTTCGGTAATTTTATTGATAAAATTGGAGGGTTAGACTTACCAATGCTGGGCAGAAGATACACATGGGGTAGATCTCAGGATGGTGATAGGTGGAGCAGAATTGATAGGTTCATTTTAAATCCTGAGTGGCTTGAATCTTTTAGGTTCAAACTTTGGGGTTTGCCTAGATCCTTGTCTGATCACTGTCCTCTGTTGCTAATGGAGGATGAGAGGGATTGGGGTCCTAGACCCTTTAGATTTATCAACTCTTGGGCTTTGCACACCAGCTTTTATCAAACAGTGAAGCAAAATTGGGAGCAAAATTTGGAGGGCTGGGCAGGTTACATCCTAAAGAAGAAGTTACAAGCTCTTAAACTGTGTCTGAAAAAATGGAATAAGGAGGTATTTGGTAACATCAATGAAAATCTCAAGGAGAAGGAAGCTGCACTTCACTCATGGGACTTGCTAGCTGAGGTTAGAACTCTCCAAGCTGATGAATCTGCTAGAAGGATGGAATTATTAGGGGAAGTTTGGAAGTTGAGAAAGATGGAAGAGAGGTTATGGTTACAGAAATCTAGGCTTACCTGGTCATTGAAAGGTGATAAGAACACCAGGTTCTTCCACATTACTGCCACGAACAGACATAACAAAAATTCACTTGATTCACTAGAAGTCAATGGGATCTCAGTGGTGCAACCTGTTGAAATCAAAACTGCTGTGGTGAATCATTTCAAATTACTCTACTCAGAGCATTGAAAGTGTAGGCCTAAATTGGGAGGCCAATTTAATTCCATTAACATGCACAATAATGCATCAACCATGCTGGAAAGTGCCTTCTCTGAAGAGGAAGTTTGGGCTGCTATTAAGGACTGTGATGGAAACAAAGCCCCTGGTCCGGATGGCTTTAACCTATCCTGTTTCCAAAAATGCTGGAATTTTATGAAACATGACATTTTAAACTTTATGAAAGAATTTCATGAGAATAGTACTTTGGCCAGGGGTCTTAATTGCTCATTTGTGAGTCTTATCCCCAAAAAGGATAATCCTGTATCTCTGTCTGACTTCAGGCCCATCAGCTTGATTAGTTCCATATACAAAATCCTTTCCAAGGTTCTAACTAAGAGACTGAAGCTTGTTTTGCCTAACATTGTGAATGAAGCACAATCTACATTCATTGGAGGTAGAAATATAATGGATGGAGTGCTTATTGCTAATGAGATTGTAGATTGGTGGAAAAAATCAAATAAGCAAGGGGTGATCATTAAGCTCGACTTTGAAAAGCCTTTGACACGGTGAATTGGGAGTTCTTATTCGATTTGCTTGCAAAGTTTGGTTTTGGTTCAAAATGGCTGGGTTGGATGAAAACTTGCTTATCAACTACAAGTATTGCCATCCTTGTCAATGGCTCACCTACTGATGAAATCCAACCGGATAGAGGTCTTAGACAGAGCGATCCACTTTCACCCTTCCTCTTCAATATTGTAGCAGAGGGGCTGAATATCTTACTATCAAGAGCTAAGGTTATGGGCTTAATTAAAGGTGCTAATGTTGGACCTACTGGGCTGGAATTCACTCACCTACAATTTGCTGACGACACCATTCTCTTTTGCGAGGCAGATCCAATGGAAATCACAACTTTAAAGAGGGTACTTAGACGTTTCGAGATTATGTCAGGTCTGAAAATTAATTTCCACAAAAGTGTTGTGTGTGGTATTGGAATCTCTGAGACTTTAGTCAATGACTTCTCATCAAAACTGAACTGTCTCTCTCAGAAGCTACCATTGAAGTATCTTGGTCTTCCACTTGGTGCCAATCCTAGAAGGAAAGCCACCTGGAAACCTGTTCTGGATAAATTTAAAAGTAAACTTTCTGGATGGAAAAAAAGACTTTTATCGTTTGCTGGAAGACTCGCCCTTATTAGGTCAGTTTTATCAAACCTTCCAATCTTCTACCTTTCCCTGTTTAAAATGCCAAAGGGTGTAATCAAAGAGGTGGATAAAATTCAAGCTTATTTTCTGTGGGGAGACACCGAGGTCAAAAGGAAGGTCCACTTGGTCAATTGAAAGGTTGTCTCTATGTCAAAAAATCAAGGAGGATTAGGTGTTCGAAGTTTGGGTCAAGTTAATGAGTGTTTACTTGCTAAATGGTGGTGGAGGTTCTGTAATGAAAAACAAGCCCTATGGAGAAGATTGATCTGTTGCAAGTACAGCAGCAGAACAGGTAGTTGGTTTCACTCCCAAGGTACTATTACCAATTGCTCTTGGATCTGGAAAGACATTATGGGTTTAGCTGCTGACAACCCTACCTTACTCAACTACTTCTTGGTTAACTCAGAATTGGTTGTTGGTAATGGGGCCAATATCTCATTCTGGAAGGATGGTTGGCTAGGTGGTGACTGTCTTCAATCCCTCTTTCCTAGACTATTCTGTCTTTCTTCTGATAAAGATGGTTCTCTTAAAGATTTCATGGATAGGAAAAGTAGCTACCCCAACTGGAACTTAACCTTTAGGAGACCTCTGTTGGCATGGGAAGAGGAGGAAGTTCAAAATTTGCAAGTCCTACTGGCTAATGGGCCATTATTAAGGCATGAGGTGGAGGATGCTGTGAGATGGAAAGCTTCAAATCAGGGTGCCTTCAGAACATGTGACTTATTCTGTTGGTTGCAGTCTAATAGAGGTCCAGTTGTGTCCATGCCTAAGCTCATCTGGAATAACATCACACCACCGAAAGTTCAGTTTTTTTCTTGGCTGGCTTGGAAAGGCAGAATCAAAACATCTGTGTTCCTTCATAGCATTGGTGTTCTTAGAGGCGAGGCTGTTACTCAGTGTCACTTTTGCAGAGAAGAACCTGAGTCCCTTAACCATGTATTGCTCCTTTGCCCCTTTACCTGGAAAATTTGGTCTGACATTATAGATTGGTGGGGTTTTCACTGGGTATGTCCAGGCTCAGTGGTGGCCTTATTTGATTGGTGGTTTGGCACTAAAATCAGGAAGAAGGAACTCCAAATATGGAAAGCCTTACCACTTGCTGTTTTATGGTCAATTTGGAAGCTCAGGAACGATTGTGTGTTTAATAGTGCTCAACCTAACTCCCTGCAGCTTTGTGAGCTTATCAAGACTAGAGTTGCCATTTGGTTGAAGAGTCACTCTTTTGGGAACTCTTACTCTTATTCCATCCATGATTTTATATTTAACTTCAACCAGACCAGGAGGTGCATATGATGAATTCTGCTTCTGTTGAGTGCTCTGTGTGTGTGTTCTGCTTCTGTCTGCTGTGTTACTTGCTCTGTAAATTTTTCTGATTACCTGCTGGGTGGAACAGATTTGGTTATTGGCTGTGCAACAAAAATGGTGCATGATCATGTTATTGCTTGATCTGTTGGGTGGAACAGAGTAGGCTGGGTAGCTATGGGCTTATTTGTTGTTGGGAGTGCAGCTGATGGGCCTAATTGTTGTGTAACAAAAATAGTACAGAGTAGGCTGGGTGTAAGCTGATGGGCCTAATTGTTGTGTATGTTGTTTTTGAACTGCACTAATGTTTGGGATTGGGTTGGTGTGTATGATCTGTTAAGTTTTGTTCTATCTGTTACATTTGCTCTGAACCTGTTGTTGAGCTGCTGCACTAATGGGTGCTACTTCTGCACTGCTGTAATAACGTTTGGGGGGGTGAATTTGCACTCTGCTATGCTGTCTGTCCTCTGTGCTGTGCTGCTGGATCTGTTTCAGTACTCCTGTGAAGTGTCCATGAGCCTATTACTGCTGGTGCTACTTGCTGAAGTGTCCACGAATCTGCTCTGGTTTGTTGCTACTCATGTCTTCTTTGTTTCAGTTGGCTGATGCTGATCTATCTGGGCTTGTTGGACCTGATCTGCTGTAATGTATAATGTTGGATTTTTTCTGTTTTTGTTTCTTTGTTTTGGATTGGTTTCTCGCCAATCTGTGGGTTTAGTGCTAGCAGATGATTGTGCTTCCTCCTTGGTGCCAACCTAGTTGGGATTGTGGAGTGTTAGCTATGATGCTTTTTGCACGTCCCTCCTTTATTGATGTATTTTGTTGCATGTTTTTGCTCATCTCATCAATAAAGTTTCATTTTCTTTGCTGATCAAAAAAAAGTTCAGGTATCGATTCACAGGGACAATTGTGAAATTAAACTAATTCAATTGTTAAATTCCTAAATTAATTTTGATGAAAAGATTGATTGATCATAACCTAATTTAATAACGAATAAATTAAACTAAATAATTAAATTATCAATTATAAATAAAATTGAATTTACTGAATTGGGAAAAAACCTAGGGCAAAGAGTCCACTACTAGTCACGTAAATAGGGTTTCCAATTGAAAATAATTATGTTATGGTTCGAACGGAATAATGCTTCATAACTACAAGTTTTAAGCATTTAACAAGAAAATCATCACGTTCAATGTACGAGCACGAACCATCTCAAGTAGTACGAATCGTTCACTCTAAATTAAGGTAGTGACACGACTCGTCCCTCGTAGTATGGTTCATCTCATACCTTGAATGTGAAAGAATAGAAAACTCATGTATGGAAGACATTCAACAATCACAGAAAGCCGAATACTTGAAGAGATAATTAAAATTATATATAAGAAGCTTCTAAAATACCATACAATTGTTCAAACCTTTACATATTTGAAAATCAACAAGAAAAACTAATTACATGGCTAGAGTTTCATCAAAACCCTAGAAAAGGAAACTAGCCACTCATGGAGGAGTGGAAGGAGGTAGATGGAGAAAAAGCCACCATGGGAGACATGCTTAAAGCTTCAAGTTCCTTTCTTTCCAAACCCTAACCTCTCTTCCTTTTCAGAAAAAATTTCAGAACCCTATTCCAGCCTTTTCCTTGCCTATTTATACTCCTGATCTCTTCCAAATAGGTTTAAAACGTCGGGCACGTTTTTCCAAAAAAAGTCAACGCCCGTGCAGGAAAGTCTACTCTCTCCAAATTCTGTCTTTTTGTCCATTTTATGCTCCGACTATGTACAACCTGATTGACATTCAACACACATAAAGTATACAGTTTGACAAGTAAGTGAAGTTAAGAGATCCTAATTAACGGCCTCAACGATGTACAATTGGGCCTTAATCAATTTGCCTATATGCTATTCAATTCGATTATTGCAAAGAAGTAACCATGCTACTCTGCGGACTTCATGAGCAGCAATTCCTTGAAGAGGCATGTGACTCAAGTCCACTCATCTATAAAAACAGGCTCACAAATCCTATTCAAGTCTGCTCATCTCAATTTGGGACACTCTAACGATAGGCATATCTAAGTTAATACACTAGAAAAATGGCCCACTTGGATTAGTTAATATTTTAGACACCTTTATGTAACTCATTCAAAAAAATTAAATTAAATTCATCGAATAATTGTAATTTCAAAATTTTAATATAATTACTTTAGGTCAAAAAACTAAATCATTGATTCAATAATTGTAAGTACAAAATTTTATCAAATTCGTCTTTACTAAAAAGGTGAATTAGACAACTAAACAGTCCACCAAGTAAAACATAGCAAAGCCCAAACCACACAACTAAACAAAGCCCAAACAAAGCGAGAGATCAAAATATCATATCAGTAGCAGCTAGTCTTTCAAGCCTCGTTTTCTTGGACCGAGAGATGCACTGACTGCAATCAACCTAAATAACATCCATCACAAAAGTAGAACCATTACAATAACAAACAATTAGTAGCCCATTCTACCAGCTTTAACATTGAGAGACTGCACACCCCCCACTCAAGGAGTCCAGATCCTCTGTAGGGTTTTCCTGCAGGGAATCCTGTAGTACATGGAAAAACGACGTGGTTTTGGCTTTTTTTTTTCTTCTTCTTCTAGCTTTTGCTCAGCTTCTTCTTCTTTTCACGCACCTAACCTCCAAAAGCCCCAAAACCTTTGATTCTTGATCAGGTGTGCAAAGATGTCAGGAAGATAAATGTTCGATTCTTAAATATGTTAATATGAGTTGGTAATTTTTTGTGATTTGCTGTTTTGTTTAACTGCAATACCTATGAATATGGTGATCGCTGATTTGTTTCATGCTCGTGTAATATATAGGGAACAGAATTAGATCAGGAAATAATGGAGATGGTATCGCCGGAAATTAATGGTCGGGGAGTTGGGTTAGATTGTGAAAAACTGGATTTGATGATTGTTGCTATTCTATTCAGCATGATGAACAATTTTCATCATTCTCTTTTGTTCATCTGTAGGCTGTACCATAGCTTTTGTTTACTCTCTCTAGAATCTACCTCATTGATCATAAGATGTTCTGAATCTTGGGTTTTCTCTTTTTAATGAAACAATAATTAACATTTAAAAAAATACTCAAAACACAAACCAAAAAACATATATATACATATATATAGAGCGTGAGACATTTTGGGACTCCTTGCAGATGAGACGTGCGACTCTGCTCGCCACCGTCTTCCTCTCGCCGGTCGCCGGTCTTCCGCGTTCGCCTTCCAGTCGTCTTCCTCAAACTTTTGGGGCTGCTTGAGTTCAAAATGCCTGAGGAAGAAGGAAACAAAAAATAAAATAAAAAAATAGGATAAACTACCGATAGGTCTTACTTTGGAGACTTATTACTCAATAGGTCATATTTTGGAGACTTATTACCCATTAAGTCTTATTTGATAAATTTATTAAGTGATAAAGATAAATTTATCAGTCTTTTTTTTTTATGAATAAATTTATAGTGATAAATTTATCAGTCTCTTTGTTTTTATGAATAAATTTTTAGTGATAAATTTATCACTCTCTTATTTTTATAGTGTTAAATTTATTAGTTAGGACCTGTAGGTAAATAAGTCTAGTTAATAGGACTAATTGGTAAGTACCCCAATAAAATAAACAACAAAATGGTGTCGTTTCGCTAACACTTCTGTTGAAAGGATCAGTACTCCCCTTGAATAGATGAGTCATTATCCAAAATGGTTAAAAATATTAGATAAATTATAAATACATCTTTTGATATTTGTTTAAAATATAAATAGTCTCTTATAATTTGAAAAATTATAAATATTTTTTTTAAAAAACTTATTTAATAGAATTAACTAAAAAAAAAATCCTTAATAGTTCTCCTACACAATAATAAAATTATCTGAATTATTAATTGAAATAAATTTCTAACATCATTAAAAATTGTTAATTGATTTAATGATTTATTAGTAAAATGGACCATTTATTATGAAATTAGAAATATCAAGATGTGGATTGTAATTTTCTAAACCAAATGAGACAATTTATATTTTAAACAAATATCAAAAAGTGTATTTATAATTTATCTAAAATATTATTAATAATAATAATGTTCTTATTTCTATCCGACAAAGTATGAATAGTTCGTTATTTTGGTCACGAAGTTGTTGAATTTTTACATTGGAATATAAAAATAAAAACAAAAACAAAACAAAAACGGATTGGGTATATTGTTATGTTTGATTCATAGATTTGAAAAGAGGATTAGAAAGAAAAAGAAAAAAGATAGGTAAAATATATAAATATCTATATAATAAAGCACAATGGTTTTTGAAAATATATAAAATGTAAAGATACATTCCGTTTGAATGGTTGAGATCAATTCTAATAAATATTAATGGTTGAGATGACTTTCATTCTTGTCCAAACATTTTTCTCTCGCAGCCTTCTACCTACCCACGTCTCCTCCCCATTCCCTCTTTATCTCTCTCTCTCCCTCTCTGTTTTTCTTTCCTACCCTCCCTCTTCGCTCGCTCCTAACGCTGCTCTCCAGTCCTCGATTTCTGCCTGTCAAACTCAGCTCGCAAGGTAAGATTTATGCCTCTCCCCTTCTCTCTCTATTCCCCTTCGTTTTCTTCTCTTAATTTTTTGACTTTCACAGGCTTGCTAATCAAATAGCTTCTGTGAACTGGTTTGTATCTCTCTATCTGGTTGTTTGCCTATGTCATTTTCTTGGTATAGAAATAGGGATTTGTTTGGTGGTTATCAAAAATTTTAGGGTTTTGTTTACGAGTCATTTAAGTTGGCCTCCAATTTTTTGATTACTTGAAATTCATAAGTGAGCAGCTTCTGTGAATTGGTTTGTATCTCTCTATCTGGTTGTTTGCCTATGCCATTTTCTTGGTATAAAAACAGGGAATAGATTTTCTATAGCCAAAAATACTAGATTTTCCAAGAAAATTCCAAAATCCAGGTCAGTATTTTTTTTTTGTTTTTTGTTTTTTTTTTCCGATTTTCCCTGCTCTGTTTTCGACCAAAACAATTTGTTGTTGTGTGTGCAAACTATTTTTATTTTGTATTCAAAGTTTGATTTTTTAAAATGGAAAAGTATTTGTAAATGGAAAGTATTTTTTTATAAAACTTAGAATCTGTTGGGTTCTTTCATTTTTGGGTGTTTGGGTTGTTTTCATGCATCCTTTCTTTCCAAGTCAGTTTTTTTTTGGGTTTTTGTTTCACTCATCTCAGGGTTCATGTATGTATGTATAGATCTGTGTTTTTATTTTTGTTGATTGATTGTTTAATTGATAGGAAGCTTCTAACTAATTTTCTTGCCTATTTTCCAGGAAAATACCAATATCCAGGTTAGTTTTTTTTGTTTAATTTTTAAATGGAAAAGTATTTGTAAATGGAAAAGCATTAAAACTTAAAATCTGTTGGGTGTTTTTTCTATTGGGTTGTTTTTTTTTTTTACGATTTCCTTGCTCTGTTTTTTTTTTTTATTATTATTATTATTATTTTGTATTCAAAGTTTGATTTTGTTAAATGGAAAAGTATTTGTAATGGAAAAGTATTTGATTGCTAATGAAACTTAGAATTTGTTGGGTTCATATTATAATGGAAATTTAGTATATGTATATGTATTTTAATATCAAATGGGTTTTCTTCTATAATGTGTCTATTCATATTTTTTTTAAGAATCTCCTGGGTTCAGATTGTAATTGAAACTTAGTATATGCATATGTATATGTATTTTAATATCAAATGGGTTTGGTGGTTATCAAAAATTTTAGGGTTTTGTTTACGGGTCATTTAGGTTGGCCTCCAATTTTTTGATTACTTGAAATCCATAAGTGAACAGCTTCTGTGAACTATTTGTATCTCTCTATCTTTTTGTGTGTGTGTGTGTGTGTGTGTGTTTTGGTGATTTATATTGTGGTTTTTGATGATTTGATTTTAGGGTTTGGAGATGAATTTAATAATGACGGATTATTCAATGCCTGGAATGACTGGATATGAACTACTCAAGAAGATCAAGGTTAGTTTTATGTGATATTGATATTTCACTAAAGGCCCTATTTGGTTGCCAAGAAAACTGTGGCAAGAAAATAAATTATTGAAGCATATGTTTTACGTTGTTGATAATAATAGTAATTAGTTGGGTAAGGCTTTTGGATTTATTTATTTTCCTACACTATTTTGGCAACCAAACAAGGCATAACCTGCTGCCAGAAATGAAATTGATGAATATTACTTCTACTACTTGAAATCTCTAAGCAATTTTTGATTTGTTTGCTGACACTAATTGGATTGGAATTTTTTCAGTTACGGCTGTAGAAAGAGAACACAAATTTAGGTTTGAAGAAAGATTTCTCTCTCTTCATGTCCTCTTCCTTTCCCTCATCTGTCGCCGACAAGTTTCGATTGGGGTTGTTTGAGACAGAGAACACAAATTTGGGTGAAATGGTTTTTTGGGTTTGAAGAAAGGTTTCTCTCTCTTCATGTCCTCTCCCTCTCCCTCATCTGCCGCCGCCAAAAGTAACACCTACAGCAACTCTTCATCCGTTCAAATGTCCCATCTCCCAAATCGATGAGAATAGTTTTACATCTCAACATTCATTGATTCAGATCCTTCAAAAATAAAATACGAGTGTATAACAATCAAGGAAGCAAAAGAAAAAAGAAGACAATATCGATGTCGATCCAAAAGTGTTCGATGATTTCTTCGATCATTGCACACATCAATGGATGATGCGTGTTGGTTGTTCCAAGATTTGGTTACCCTATTTTGTTTTTTTATTCTGATTTGATCAAAGTTGTTTATATATTGATATTGATCATTTGAGTAAAAGTTTTTTTTTTTCCCACAACATATATTGAACTGGGTTTGATTGTCTCTAGATATTGGTTTTGGTTTTGAATCTCTATTTCAAAGGGATATATATGAAAAATGCTATAGGTCTTAAATTTTTACTATATATAAATTCATATGAGTGTGGGGTTCACAAAATTTGGTATCCATAACATTACATTTATTCAATATATATATAAATTCACTATTAAATAAATGATTAAATTCACTATATATATAAAAATTATGTTAACAAATTTATTTAAGAGCTCCATTTTGATCATTATATCTAGGGGAAATAACTGCACAGGGTAAGTGTGAAAAAAAAATTACAAATTAGTGATAAAGTTTATAAATTTTAATAATAATGATTTTATAATTTTTTTTTAAGTTACCATGAATTTTAAATTTCTCTCTGAACTGCTTCGAATGGGTATCATTTTGAAATGTGTTTTGATTTCTGAAAGGTTTCATTGTGTTTGGATTTGTGTTTTTAAGATTTGGGTTTGGGTTTGTAATTTTTAATGTGTTTTAATGTTCATTAATTGGGTTATGACTCCCCTTCCAAGCTCAAACTTGAGCAATAATGGAATTCAAATAGGAAGAGAGAGGCGTAAAGAAAAAAGAGAGACAGAGCTTTCTGCTCAAAAAAGAACAAAAGCAAAAAGTAGAAGAAGAAAAGAAAAAGTAATTTTTGTTAAATAATTGCACATGATTGGTTAAATAATCAGGATTGTTTAAATAATTATTTTTATATTAATAATTTATTTTTTTTATTAAAAAAATAAAAAATATCAAGTAGCTTTGGCTATTCAGATACTTAACATATATTTATTGAGAAACCTAGCGTCATTAACAAAAAAAAAATTGGTTCTATTAAATTTTTAGTAACAAATTACATAAATTATAGTTAATTACATTTTGATCTCATTATTATTTATACCGTGTCTTTAGGCACAGGGGGCATACACTAGGGGAATTTATTATTTTATTTAAGTTCTGTAGATCGTGTGGTATAAGTAAAATTGTTACCAATTCCTTAAGAAGAATAATATTTTTTTATATTTTTTCAGTATCTTTATCAAAAAAATGCTACAAACTCTGTTAGACTTATTTATTTTGATAATTTATTTAATTATGTTTTTAATTTATTTGGAAGAGAAAAATAGAATCAAAATTTATTTTGATGATTTATTTGAAAGAGAAAAATAGAATCAAAATATTTTGATGATTTATTTGAAAGAGAAAAATATAATCAAAATTTATTTTGATGATTTATTTGAAAGAGAAAAATAGAATCAACATTTATTTTGATGATTTTATGTTTTAATAGAATCAAAATTTATTTTGTCCCATTATTTCTCACCTAAAACTTTATCCTAAATGTTGTTAGAATGTATTTAATATTTGATTAAATCAAGAGTTCAAACAGCTCAAAAATAGAGGTTCTTACACAAAATCAGTGAGCTTCATTTTGTATATCCATCTGGGAGAGATATTTATTGTAAGCTTTCTTTGAAAGCAAAAATATCATTTCATCTTGTAAAAGTGTTGCAAACACTGCGTTCTTGAAATCTTGAGAGTGGTTGTGAATCACCTAAGATTTGCAAGGGTTTGGGCTTGTGAAGTCTGTGTAAAATCCGTGGAGGATTGCTCCATTTGTAAAGAGGTTGCTAGTACCCTTGTAAAGCTAGAAGATAGTGGAAAATCTCAAGTGAAGCTTGAGAAATAGATGTAGGCTTGGTTGAAGCCAAGCCACTATAAATCTGTTTGTCTCCTCTTCCCTAATCTCTTTACTTTCCTACTACTGCTATAGCTATCTAATATTCATGTGTTAATTATTTGATTTACCCTGTATGTTAGTTATACTTCATTGTTATTTTGCTTGATCATTTACTAATAAGCTCATCATTGTGCTTGTTAATAATTTGTTGTACTAGTAGTTAATTTTATTGAGGTATTATTAATTTTAATTTGTAGAAACCTAATTCACCACTCTCTTAGGTTGCTTTTTGGGTAACAATTGGTATCAGAGCCTGGGGCTCTTGTTTAGATTTAACAATCTTGAGTTTTTGATCCATAGCAACCATGTATTCTACTTACTCTGCTGTAGGACGAGCTAGCAATAGGCCACCTCTCTTTGATGGTAGTAATTACATTCATTGGAAAGAAAAAATGACTTTGTATCTTCAAGCTGCCAATTATGCTTTATGGCTCATTATCACTAAAGGTCCTAAAATCCCTTCCAAGATAGTAGACCATATCAGTGTGCCTAAACTTGAGGATGAATTTGATGAGCATGATTATAAACTCCTTCAAGCTAATGCTAAAGCCAAGCTTATTCTTGTGTGTGGACTAGATGCAAATGAGTACAATAGAATTTCTGAATGTATTACTACTAAACAGATTTGGGATAAACTTGAAATCATCTATGAAGGAACTAGCCAAATAAAATAGTCTCGGATTGACATGCTTATTCATGATTATGAACTCTTTACTATGGAATCATTTGAATCTATTTCTGAAATATTTTATAAATTTACCAATATTATTAATGCTCTAAAATCTCTTGGTAAATCTTATAGTAATGGTGAGCTTGTGAGAAAAATACTTAGATCTTTGCCAAATGAATGGGAAGCTAAGGTTACAGCTATCCAAAAAGCAAAAGACCTAACAAAATTAGGCATTGAAGAACTCCTAGGCTCACTCATGGCTCATGAACTTTCAATGATGGATGGCAGCAAAAAGGAAGCCATTTGGGGAGAAAATGATGGGGTAACCAACCTATGTCTCATGGCTCTTGGAGAAAAAAAATTCACTCAAGATGAGGTAATTTCTAATTATGTAGAACTTGAAAGTGCTTTCAATAAATTACATGACATATTTAGAAATGTTTGTATTGAGAATTCTAAATTAAAGAAATTAGTTACTTCTCTTTCAAATGATGTGAATGTTTTAAAAATATGGAAAATGCTACTTTGAAAAATGAATTTACGTCTATTACCAATGAGAAAAACATTTTGAAAAATAATGTTGAGGATTTAAACAAAACTCTTGAAAATTTTGTAAAAGAAAAAGAAAACCTCAACAAGCTTCTTGGAAATAAAAAATGTGTTTTTGACAAAGTAGGCATTGGTTTTGATCCTCCTAAACCTTTTATGAGATTAAATGTTCTTGAGACTAATCCCTCTGGACCCAAGAAAGTATGGGCACCAAGAAAGAAATGAAGATATTTTGTAGGTGGAATCTCAAAGAACACCAAAGACTTTAAGAGGAAATGCACAACAAGAGTGTTCAATCTAAAGAGCAAAATTAGCCCCTACAAAAAGAAGAAGAATGATGAAATGAAAATCACCAAGATGAACAATAGAGGTAATGTATGGGTGAAGATTCCAAAGAGGTAAATGAAGGTATAACTCCTAACACACCTTTAAGCTTAAAGTTCTATATTCTTTAAGGTGTGATTTGTGTACAATAGGTTGTGTCTAATCATTGCTTCCATGTAACCTAATTGTACTAAGTTTGCTAAGTCATGTTCTGCTAGTTTCTTTCAAACCTTCATTGAACTCAAAAATGAGAATTATATTATTTTGATGAATGCCTATTAGAATATGAATGATTCATGTATTCATTAACATTGTATATCATGTCATCCATTGCTATGAAAAAGAGATAAGAAGTGATAAATATTTTTTGTGAGCATACTTTTTACATCTTATATATGACTTCATACTAATATGTTAATTCCTTTTTTAGTCATATCTTTGTAGAATCAATTTTAATGTCATAGCATGTTTTTGAGATGTATACTATCTATATTTTGAATTGTACATTTATAATCTCAAGAATATGCTCAATATGAAAATTTCATGCTTATATGCTTTACATTGGAATATTTGAATGAGTTATGAAATTTGTTGATTATGATCCATCAACAATGTCTAAATGAAAAGAAATATCATACGTTTGTAGAGACATTGCATCTATCCTATTGAATATCTTTTAAATATGGATTATATTGCATACATCTCATGAAATGCTTTTGATTGATAAATTGTTGAATTAATTGTTTATAGCATTCATGTTGTGATCCACATTGAGTAAAATGTTTTATCACACTTGAGTATATGGATTGAATTGATGAAAATGCCTCTTGATAATGTTATGTGATTAAATAAGATTGTTGCATCATTGTTTAATAAAATAAAGAGTATAACACTATTTTCTTATGCATATTATGCTATGTGCTACAACTTGAAAATTCTGAAAAATAGCATTCCAAACTCTTGTTTGATCATTGAATTATTTTTCACTTTTTGAGTTTGTGATAAGAAGTGATTTGTGCTGTATTTTTATTGAATAATAGTGATTGTTCTATGAATGCTATATTTACACAAATCACATTAGAAAAAGGTAGCACCAACTTAGGGGGAGAAATCATTTTACTAACATACTTGTTAAACCCTTTTGAGATGAACTCCTCATGAAAGAAAATTGAAGATTGAAAAGTTTTCATCTCTTGAACCTAACGTATGCCTCATATACTCTCTTAAGCTTTTGAGGTAAAAATTCTATCTTATATCCTTTGAGCTAATAGTGTTATTATTTTGATATGAAAAAGATTGATTATACTTCATATGATTTGCAATGTATACTCTTTGATGATGCTCTTGCCTAAAAATCATGCATATGCTTAAAAATGTGTGCTATATATTGAAATTCATGATTTTTCTTGGCATATGGATTGCTATATTGAACATGCTTCATTTTTTGGATTTACATTAGCTCCATGAGATTATATTGAGTTTAACCTATTATGAGCAATATTTGGTATTCTGCATAATGCTTGAGCTATAATTGTTAAATCTTCTAGATTGCATATTGGTATCCCGGTAGATTGCATGTTGGTATCATTTTGGCATCCTTATTGGTAACATTTGGCATCATATTTGATATTATTGAGGAAAACATTTCAGTTATGAGCTTTCATTTATCATATCTCCTATTGATTTTGCCAAATAAAACAAGGGGAAGAATTTAAACTTGATTATTTTTTAAAATCCCCTCAGTTTCTATTCTGTTTTTGATATCAAACTTATGGGCTTGCACCTTCACATGTTACTATTTTTTTTTTTTTTTGGCCCATTATTGTCAAATGGTATGAGCTTCAATTGTATGATCATTATGTGCTATCATTTTTTTGGTATCATAGAGCTACCTTGATATGGATGATTGTTTGTGCTATAATGAGACTTACATTATTTCATCCTATATGTTATACCATACTCCCTCCTTGTGCTTGATTTTGTTGAAAATGTCATCGGGGAAGAAAAAGAGACTTGAGTGTTTCAGTATCTCTGATTATTTTGGTATCTCTATGCTTTTGGTATCTTAATTCTTACAACATGACCTTTGAACTGATTAGTTGTTGATAATGTAAGAGGAATATCGTTTTCCTCAAGGAAGAGTGACTTGAACGTTAGCTCCATATTTATGCTCTTGTTTGACAACCTTATTTGATCTATGCACTGTTATGTGTATTATAGTCTTGAGATTGGTATGCTCTTGCTTAAATCTTCATATTTGTATGCTCTTGCTAAGAAATTGAGAATTAGATCATGCTCAAATGCTTCTCATATATTCATTAACAATTTGGTCTCTCCTTGGCTCTTGCTTGAAAATAGATTGAAATAGTATGATAAAAACAACAACAAATCAAAATACAAATATTTACATAATAATAAATAAATAAATAAATAAAAAAACACCCTTCATTTTTTTTTACAGCCATACGCCGATCAAAATAAACATAAAAGAAAAAAAAATACAAACAAACCCTTCATTTTTGTTCCAGCCCTATGCCGATCTTACTTACTCGCCTCTTCCACCGCTCTCTTCTTCTTTTTATCACCTTGGGCGACCCTTGACGACCCTACCCTCATGCTTTCGTTGAGAGCGATGACTCCCCGCTGATTATCAAAGGCCAAGAACGACGTTGCTCCAAATCGGGCCATGGATGTGGCCTTTCGTTTAAGCTCTTTATTTTCGGCCTTCAATGCGCCTATTTCTACTTGTGCATCCTTGTACATGCGCTGGAGCAGAGAGAGTTGGGCATTGACTTGATGGAGCTCACTCATCCTGTTCTGCAATCGGTGAGCTAATTTTGTGACTGCCGTTACCGTCTCCATACAGGATATTAGTGTGAAATGATTGGCTTCTATGTCAGATTGAACTACCATGATTTGCTCAATCGACATCATAGGAAGGTTAGGAAGAGGAATGATAGAAAGAGTCGGAGTAGGGGCACTCGGTCCAGCAGAGCTTATGGGATCGTTCAGGTCCGAAAATAGAGTGAGGGGACGAGATGAGAAAGCCATGGTTTAGAGGTGAGCGGTGTAAAAAATATGAGTTGTAGAGAAATAGAAGAGAACAAACTGAGAGTGGTGAAGAAGAGATATAAGAGAATGGTGAAGAAGAAAATGCAAGAGAGTGATTAAGAAGAAGACGAAGGAGAAGAAGACAAGCGGGAGAGAGAGTCAAGGCCTTTGATTGACCTGTCTCACTTTTGTCGATCGACTGACGCAAAAGCGAGGACGAGTGTCCGACGCAATTTTCGACGAAAAAGAGAGACGCAGGCGAATCCTATATATATATATATGTATATATATGTTTTGATTATTTATTTTTTTGATGCCATTTATCCCTATCATTTTCCTCCTCCTCCTCCAGATTCTGACCCATGATTTCCTTTTGATAATGTCACAGGGGGAGAAATTATATGATGTTATGTATTATGGTATTATTTTCAAATTATGGTATTATTTGAGAACTAATCTGATGATTATGTATTTATAGTTTGATATCTTAGTCTCATATCATGTCTCTAATTAAAGCTTATTTATTATACATGTGCTAACCTATGTATTTAGAAATGAATTCAGGGAGCATGACTTGAGGGGGAGCTTTTCTTACTCCAAAATCAAATCAAAACATCATTGTGTGCCATCATCAAAAAGGGGGAGATTGTTAAACTTATTTATTTTGATGATTTATTTAATTATGTTTTTAATTTATTTGGAAGAAAAAAAATAGAATCAAAATTTATTTTGATGATTTATTTGAAAGAGAAAAATAGAATCAAAATATTTTGATGATTTATTTGAAAGAGAAAAATATAATCAACATTTATTTTGATGATTTTATGTTTTAATAGAATCAAAATTTATTTTGTCCCATTATTTCTCACCTAATCTAAACCTTTATCCTAAATGTTGTTAGAATATATTTAATATTTGATTAAATCAAGAGTTCAAGCAGCCCAAAACAGAGGTTCTTACACAAAATCAGTGAGTTTCATTTTGTATATCCATCTAGGAGAGATATTTATTGTAAGCTTTCTTTGAAAGCAAAAATATCATTTCATCTTATAAAAGTGTTGCAAATACTGTGTTCTTGAAATCTTGAGAGTGGTTGTGAATCACCTAATATTTGCAAGGGTGTGAGCTTGTGAAGTCAGTGTAAAATCCATGGAGGATTGCTCCATTTGTAAAGAGGTTGCTAGCACCCTTGTGAAGCTAGAAGATAGTGGAAAATCTCAAGTGAAGCTTAAGGAGTGGATGTAGGCTTGGTTGAAGCCGAACCACTATAAATTTGCTTGTCTCCTCTTCCCTAATCTCTTTACTTTCCTACTACTGCTATAGCTATCTAATATTCATATGTTAATAACTTGATTTACCATGTATGTTAGTTATACTTCATTGTTATTTTGCTTGATCATTTGCTGCTAAGTTCATCATTATGCTTGTTAATAATTTGTTGTACTAGTAGTTAATTTTATTGGGGTATTATTAATTTTAATTTGTAGAAACCTAATTCACCCCCCCCCTCTTAGGTTGCTTTTTAGGTAACAGACTATAAATTTAAACATAATACGTATACATTATAATTATATTCTAATCCCAATATTATTTACACCGTGCCTTCAAGCACGTGCATACGCTAATTAATTTATGTTTTACCTAATTTTATACATTTTTTTTCCTTTTTAAATTCATGAATAAAACACAATTTTAATTGATTGATAAGAAATCTCAAACCAAATTATTAGAAATTAGATACTAACTTATCAAAACCAAACCAAACCAACCTTTAAGTCCCATCAAATGGGGTCGGCTACATGAATCCTTCTTCTCCACGCGGCCCTATTAAAGGCTATTTCGTTAGTCAAATTAAGTAGATCCATATCTCTATTTACAATGCTAGCTAACGTCAATCTAGGCCTACTTCGTCCCCTAACACTCCCATCTACCGTTACAGTATCGCATCTCTTCACTACAGCCTCAATTGGTCTTCGTTGAATGTGACCAAACCATCTCAATCAATTCTCTCTCAACTTATCTTCTATCGATGCTACTCCTACCCATTCTCGAATACACTCATTCCTAATTTTGTCTTGTCTAGTCTTGCCATATATCCACCTGAGCATCCTCATCTCAGCCACACTCATCTTATCTACATGTTAACATCACTGGTCTAATAGCCATTCTATAGAACTTACATTTTAGTCTAGTGGGTATTCGTTTATTACACAGTACCCTAGACGCACTTCTCTACTTACACCATCCCGCCTTAATCCTATGGGCCACATCCGCATCAATCTCCCTCGCTGTTGTGATAATTGACCCTAAATAACAAAAATGTTCACTCTTAGGCAGTTCATAGTTCTCAATCTTCACTTCTCCTCTGCTTTCATTGTTACTGTTACGAAATTTACATTCCATGTACTCTGTCTTAGTTCTGCTTATCCGGAATCCTTTAGATTCAAGAGCTTTTTTCCAAGTCTCCAACTTTGTGTTAACTACTTCTCTAATCTCATCAACTAGCACAATATCGTCTGCAAAAAATATACACCATGGCATGTCATCCTGAATATTTCTTGTCAACTCATCCATAACTAAAGTAAAAAGATAATGACTTAAGGTAGATCCTTGGTGTAACTCTACAGTGATAGGAAATTCATTTGTCTCTCTAGCAGACGATCTAATAGTGGTCACCACCCCTTTATATATGTCCCTAATCACATCAATGTAACATTTTGTCACCCATTTCTTCTCTAACACCCACCATATTATATCCCGGGGCTAAGGGTGTAATTTTGGCCCGGCCCAGCCCATGTCGAGCCTTACAAGCTCCCGTCAAAAATCGGGCCGGGCCGGCTTACGGGCCAGAAAACTAGGCCCAGGCCCAAGCCCAAGCCCAAGCCCAAGCCCAGGGGTATTCAGGCTTTGGGCGGGCCAGTGGGCCAGGCCTCAAGCCGGGCCCCTGGGCTTAGGCCTAGGCTGGGGTTTTGGGCGGGCCTAAACAATTTTTAAATTTTTTTTTTATTTCCATTAAAAATAACACTGGGCCTCGGATGGGCCAGGCGAGCCGGGCTTTTGGGCGAGCCTTGAGCAGGTCGATGGGTCGAGCCACAGGGCCAGGCCAAGCGGGCCGAGCCCATGGGCCAGACTGGGCTTCAAAACAATGGCCTAAGCCCTGGCCCAAGGCCTCGGGCTAGGTTTGGGCCCGGGCCTAAACGGGCCTTAACAGGCCGGGCCCATCTTGAGCTGCGGGCGGGCCACGGGCCAAAATTACACCCTTACCCGGGCACTCTATCATATGCTTTCTCAAGGTCAATAAACACCATATGAATATCTTTTTCTTTTCTCTATACTTTTCTATTACTCTCTTCAGAAGATAAATTGCTTCCATTGTTGACCTACCAAACATAAACCCAAATTGATTCTCTGACACCTTTGTTAGATCTCGTAATCGGCGTTCCATCACCCTCTCCCACACTTTTATTAGATGACACATTATCTTGATTCCTCTATAGTTGTTGCAATTCTCGACATCTCCTTTATTCTTATAGATTGGCACTAAAATACTCTTCCTCCACTCATCTGGCATGTTCCTAGTCAACAAAATTTTGCTAAACAATCTAGTCAACCAAGCAAATCCCTTTTTACCCAAACACTTCCAAGCTTCAATAGGGATATCATCGGGTCCTAAAGCCTTATTTGATTTCATCTTCTTAAGTGCAATCTCCACTTCAAAGTTCCTAATCCTGCGATAGAACCTATAGTCTCGATTTATCGTATTACTGGCTATTTCTTCCCCTATTGCCATATCTCCACGTTTCTCATTTAATAGTTTCTCAAAATAGTTCTTCCATCTTTCCTTAATCTCTTCATCCTTCACCAATACCTTAGAATCCTCACTCCTGATGCACTTAACTTGATTAAAATCTCTTGTTTTCCTCTCCCGTATCTTAGCAAGTTTGTATACCCTCTTCTCTTCCTCCTTACTATCTAGTATGGTGTATAGGTCATCATAAGCTTTCAACTTAACCTCTCTCACCACTTTTTTGACCTCCTTATTAGCCAATCTATAGCTCTTAAGGTTTTCCTCAGTTCTATCATTCTGCCACTTTTTAAAGCACTATTGTTTTGCCTTAACTACCGCTTGAACCTCTTCCCTCCACCACCAAGTTTCCCTAGAGCTGGGTCCTGTCCCTTTCGACTCTCCAAGCACTTCCCTTGAGATTCTCCTTATGCAGTTGGCCATCAAGTTCTACATAGTATTAGCATCATCTTCCAAGTCCCAAGTACCTTCCTTATCCATTTTATTCTTAAATATTTCTAGTTTATTCCGTTTTAGGTCCCACCATCTCGTCTTACGACGCCCACCATCCTTCCTAGCTTGGTATTGCCCTCTAAAACATAAATCTAGTACCAAAATCCTATGTTAAGAGGCCAGGCTCTCTCTAGGAATCACCTTATAATCATTGCATTTTAGGCAGTCCACTTTTCTCACTAAGAAGTAATCTATTTGGCTCTTAACTGATCCACTCTTAAAAGTTATCGAATGTTCCTCCCTCTTCTTATACATTGTATTGGCCACCACCAGGTCAGAAGCCAACGCAAAATCTAAGATACTCTCTCCAGCCTCATTTCTGTTACCAAAACCGTATCCACCATGCACCCTTTCATAACCTAGTTTATTTATGCCTACATGGCTATTAAAATCTCCACCTATAACCAGGTTCTCTTCTACAGGTATCTCTTGTAAGATCTCATCCATTTGCTCCCAAAAATCCCTCTTAGTCGGGTTATCTAATCCTACTTGAGGGGCGTATGCACTAATAACGTTCACTATATTCCCTCTAATAACTAGTTTAACTAACATAATCTTATCTCCTTTCCTAATGAGCGCCACTACATTCTCCACAAGACCCTTGGCAATTATGATTCCTACCCCATTCCTGTGTCTATCCTTACCACTATAATACAGTTTAAAAACAGTATCCTCAATTTTCTTAGCTTTCTCACCCGTCCACTTAGTTTCTTGTACGCAAGCTATACTAACTCTCTTTCTAATTATAATATCTACTAATTCCATCGCCTTACCAGTTAAGGTTCCTATATTCCAAGTGGCTACCCTAAACCTATAGTCTTGGACTAGCTTCTTTACCCGCGCTCATCCAGAAAAGCGCGGGAACCTTTGCCTATTTTTCACCGCACCCAGGCGTCGATGCAGCACCCCTTGCTCACTTTTCGAAACACCCGGAGGTAGGCGCAACGCGTCACTTGAGGGGAACGACCTAGTATTTAAACGATTCAAAATAGGATTCATTGTTATAAGGGATCCGAGCGGCTTTTTTACGTGTTGGCTGTTGGCTACCTAACACACAACCCTCCTCCTTAACTCGGGCTTGGGACCGGCGGGGTTGTTAACAACCCCGGCGGAGTTTAGACACTAACTTATCAACCACTTTAAACAAGTTAAGCATACTATTTTCTAAATTGATTACAGTGTATAATTATGAATATCAAATCATCACACCAGACAAACTGATTACGAGTATAATTGATCACATATAATATTATTGTATTGTATTCATTGATACATTTAATGAAGAGTAAAATATCGTTCAAGATTGTATCGATTTGTATTAATTTGTACCTTTTAATTTGTTAATTGCAGATTAAATTTTAAATTTTATAATTCGCCTTTGAAATTGCTCATCTCTTCTATAATTAGTAGATATATTTTTTTTAACTTCTAATAAAATATCAAAATAAAAATGAGTGTGAAAGAAATTTAAAATGTGAAATTTGTTATAAATTATTAATTATATATATGAAAAATATTATGTAAAATTAATTTGTATTATATATATAAAAAAGGGGATTTTTTTTTTAAGGTCTCTAGTATTAAGATTTTATAGCATAAAGGACATCCAATATTTTCATAATATTTAAAATCCCTCAAATCAAACCAGAGAAATTCTCTAGTCCAAACCAGAGAAAATTCAATTCAATCTAGAGAAATTCTCTAGTCCAAACTAGAAAAAATTCAATCCAAACCAGAGAAATTTTCTCTGATTTACTTATAATTTTCTCTGATTTGTTTATCATTTTCTCGACCTTCAACAAAACCAGAAAAATTCTCTCCAAACCAACATAGAAGCCCCTTCATCGGCTCTACCACTCTTAGACAGCCATTTGAACATATTCTCTCTGCAATGCAAATCAACAACATCTACCTCTCTTAGACTGCCATTTGTTCAAAATCTAACATTTCACCTAGATAGATGAATGCAGTCTTTCCAATCCAAGACACATTTTTTACGATTGTGTTTTTTTCCCTAAATTGAAGTTAATGTTTAAACAAAAATATTATTAAGACCAGAGAAGTAGTAATAGTAGTTACCTTCATAGCTGAGGAGTGACGGCCATGTGAGTGAGGGCACAGCTGACGATTCCACCAACGGCTTACAGTAGGCCATTACCTACACCACCACCGCCAAACCTTTCCACCACAGCGTAGAGACAGACAGACAGACAAACAGACAGACAGACTGCTAGAGAGACAAAGAAGAAAGCAAGAAATCATGGGTCAGATCACAGTGGTACGGCTCAGATCGCGGTGGTTTGATTGTGGTGGTCCGGCTCAGATCGCGGTGTTTCACGTTCCTGTTCGCCAGCGACGCTACCTACGCAGGATATCTAACGGATGACGGCCCAGACACTTCGCCGTCAGTGTTATGTCTATGTATTGGTGATTCAAGAGAGGAGAGTGTAGAGATCCAGATCGTGAGTAGGCTAGGGTTTGGTTTGGACAGATGAAGAGAAGAGAGGAGAAAGAGAGAGAGCAGAAGTGGACAGGTTTTGGATTTATGTATTGAGTTTGATAGAGAGAGATTTGATGTGAGAGAATCAAATTTCTCTGTGACATATGAGTATGGGATTGAGAAACCTTAAATATCATAAAATAATATTGTAAATCTCTTCTATTACTAAAAATAAAAATAAAAGAAGGATCTTAAACTAATTTTCCCTATAAAAAATAGGACACTGAGGCCGAACAGTCCAATTTTAAAATTTTCTTACCTAAAGGTTCAAGCGTTATTTTACTATATCCAAAAAGACAAGTTTTTCTGAAATAACCAAACTACCCATATTATACACCCCACATCAGACTACATAGAGCAAAATGAGATAGAGAGACTATGAAACCTAGAAAGAAAGCATTTCACAAAGCTCTGAGAAAAAGAGAGAGAGACGGTGGAAACAAAACCAAAATCATACCATCTCTCTCTCTCTCTCTCTCTCGGAGATGGTATGATTTTGGTTTTGTTTCCACCGTCTCTCTCTCTCTCTAAGCTTTGTGAAATGCTTTCTTTCTAGGTTTCATAGTCTCTCTATCTCATTTTGCTCTGTGTAGTCTGAGAGAGAGATGGTATGATTTTGGTTTTGTTTCCACCGTCTCTCTCTCTCTCTCTCTCTCTCTCTCTCTCTCTCTCTCTCTCTCTCTCCGTCTCTCCTCCAATACCACGCCGTCACCTCCTCTTCCTCCCTGTCCTCTGCCACCGCCACCGTGACTGCCGAGACCACCACGGATCCGTCACCGTCATCTCCATCGACGTTCTCAACCACCCCCAGCTTTGCTGTCGAAAATCCAAATATGCCGTACTTTTTTGGCCTCCAACTGCCTTACTCTGGCTCTTCTTCCACCGGCAGTGGCGGCAACCTCTCTTCTCTGTGTTCATAGATCTCAGATCTAGACTCCAACTACTTCAATGGCGACTCCTTCTCTCTCTCTCTTTTCTTCTTCACTCAGCTTCACAATCACTCTTCTTTGTCTTCTATGTTCATAGATCTTAGATCTAGTCACATATCTCTATCATGAATGTGACTCTTTCTTGGATTTCTATTTTTCTAACCATATCTCATGCTCTCATTGTTTTCTCATCCTGGAGCTTAAAGTTGAGCGAATTTATTTTGATCATCAATTACTTTGGTATAAGTCTTGTCTTTTCTTTGGGTTATTACATCACTAATTGAATTTTTAGTTTTGCAGACTTGTAGTAGTTTCTTTAGATGTAGATTTTTTTTATTCAAGTTATAGGTTTTTGTCCAAAATGTAGTCCACGTATTTAGTGATGCATTTAGTGATGATTCTTTTTTTTTTTTTTTCTTTTGTTGCTCAAAACATATTTTGGTTTTAGCTGAGCTGTTCATATTTTGATATTTTACATTTCTATGGTGGTGGTTGGTGAAAAGTCAAACATATCAAGTGATGTTCGGGTTTTTGGTTTTTGTGTCTACATTCAATTTTTGGCCTTCTTATTGCTTGCTAAGAGAGTATCTCTTTTCATTCAATACAAAATTTTAGCAAGTTCCACATTGGTATGCTTTCAACTAATAATGTGCCCGTTTGGTAGAGCTTAAAATCAGCTTATTTCAGCTTTTAGCTTAAATTAAGTAGTTTTTGAGTGTTTGGTCTGACTTAAGTGATCAACTTTTAGCTTAAAATAAGTAAAAAAAGTGATTATTTTGTGAGTGGGTGAAGAAGTGCTTTTTTGAAGCAGCTTAAGTAAGAAGCTAGGATTGAGGAGCAAAATGACTAAAATGCCCCTCATCAATCTCAACTATTACCAAATTCCCACTATATAAACAACAATGAAAACACTGTTCACTCCTCTCAAAGAGTGATTGGCGATTTCCGGCGTTGTGCTCTCTCTCTCTCTCTCTCTCTCTCGATGAAGATAAAGATCTGGGTTGCTCGATCTGCAATCTCACTCGATTTGATGAAGATCTAGGTTATCTCTTTGTAGACTCGACTTTCTTCGCGCCCCCCCTTTCGGAGTGGCTCGAATTCGTCCTACAATTCGGACTCCTTTTCACGGTTTTGAATCTAATCTCACAAAGGGCAATGTGAGACTGATAAACACCAAAGAGTCCAATCCGGCAATTCATTTTGGAAAATTATATTTTAAATCAAATAATGCCAAAACTGGACTGCTTTGCCAGATTGCAGAGTCACCACCTAAATATTTTATTTTTGAAAAATTTAGGAAACCCTGACTCGTGCCAAAGGCCATGTGTCCGTCATCACCAAAATTGTCTCGGCTCGGGAACTTGGGTACGAGAGGGAAAGGTTTTAAAATGAGCACCCCCGCTCGTCCGATCAAAGATCAGCCTCTACTATCATGATATGTCGTTTTATAAACCTCATGTGTTCTTATTCCAGTTATTAGCTAACTTTACTATGTGACACACACAAGCAAGTATAGACTAAAATCGCAAGAATTGGATCATTTCAACTCATGTTTGTTTTCGAAAATCATTTGAATTTGTCACCCTCAAGTGGGCTAAAACGCGAATTTACAATCAAACATGATGGGCTTAAAACATGATTTGCCACTTCGCAAAGTAGGCTTAAAACTCACATTTGTTGAACTATTCCAATTCAAACAACAAAGCCTCCATCTACAGGCATTCATGCAGTTAATTACTTAAGCAAATAGCCTCATGGCAAGCATGCTATCATGGCAACACTCACACTCATGCAAGTATGCTAAAACGTAAAACTTACAGTGTACTCCAAACCAAAACAAAAGCTAGTTAGAAATATGCATGATCCTAACTATGCTAGATGCCTAATGCAACACATGCAATAATGCAACTAATACGCTCGGCTATCTAAGATGGCATATGGATGTAACAATTTGATAACATGCTTTGAAACACGTATTCAAATAAGTATTGAAATACGATGCAGTTTGAATGATGCGCCGAGCCTCAGTACATGCAAGATAATGAATGATGCAAACATGCAAGCATAAAGTATGCTAATCAAAACGTGTTCCTAATCTAACCATCGAAAGCGGATAAATAAAAGGAAGAAAGACGTGCGGTTGGAAGACATACACACACACGCCCACTGAAAGAAATATTGAGAGAGTGATTGAAAGAGCTAATACGCTCTATAATTCAAATGTGTATTAAACCTGAAGAGAAGGCTCCATTATATAGGAGAGCTGATACAACATCATTATGATACTACAGCATGAAAGAAAACATATAGAAATAAAAAGCAGCCAAAAGCGAAGCATCTGATGAGAAGGCACTACCTATACAACTAAGCAAAGCACTACAACTAAGCATATGATGGAGAAGCACTAACTAATATATATTAAATATATATTAATGATATAAGCATACAGCTGGTATTATTATATTAACAATAGCTTGATTTTCAACACTCCCCCTCAAGCTACGTTGTAGATGTTAATCATTCCCAATTTTTCCGTCAGATCTTCGAAGTTAACTCGAGCAAGAGCTTTTGTGAGAATGTCAGCCTTTTGACAGTTGGTTGGAGTGTAGCTGACTTGAAAAACTCCTTCTTCAATCTTTTCGTTGATAAAGTGTCGATCTATCTCCACGTGTTTAGTTCGATCATAATGAACCGGATTCTTAGCTATACTGATGGCGGCTTGGTTGTCGCAGTATAAAACCATGGGATGCTCAGATGGAACCCGTAATTCTTCTAACAGCCTGTTCAACCAGATTCCCTCACAGATACCTAGTGCCATAGCACGAAATTCTGCCTCAGCACTACTACGGGCTACCACTAACTGTTTCTTGCTTCGCCATGTAACCGCGTTCCCCCAAACAAACGAACAATAGCCAGAAGTTGATCTTCGATCAGTCACTGAACCTGCCCAATCTGCATCTGAAAAAATCTCAATTTTTCTATTTGTTGTTCTTTGGAAGAAGAGACCCTTTCCCGGTGTCCTTTTTAGGTACCTCAATATTCTGGTCACAGCAGTCATGTGTTTTTCGGTTGGATTATTCATGAATTGACTGACCACACTAACAGAGAAGCCGATGTCTGGCCTTGTATGAGAAAGATAAATGAGTTTTCCCACAAGACGTTGATATCTCCCTTTATCACTTGGTGCACTACCGT